>JAOUQT010039015.1:0-11174 GCA_025769995.1 Xyliphius kryptos
CCCTGGAGCAATGAGGGTTAAGGGTCTTGCTCAAGGACCCACAATGGTAACTTCAGTGGACCTGGGATTTGAACCCCAACCTTTTTGATTGATAACCCAACACCCTAACCTTTGAGCTCCCACTCCCCCACTGAGCTACCACTCCCATACATAATATACATAATATATAACAACACTGTGTATGCAGATATATCAACAATATAATCAATAAAGGGTTAATTTCCTGCCCATATAACTACCACAAAGTTGTGAAAAATAAAGATGCTGTATTTAGAAGTCAGCTTCTTACAAAGCATTCAAATTAAACATTGTGTATACTAGACATGGGAATCAAGATCTCTTATAATAGATTTAGGAGGAAGTCTGATTCAGTAATAACAGGATGCGGTTGTCAGCATGGCTTTGTTCCAGCTCATAACTACCAATGACAATGTTTTAGAACCACCCTTTCAGAGCTAAATAGTCACTGAAAGGAAACGCAGACTGTGCAAAATAATGTCTTACTCAACTCTGCTTTGTTCCCATTAGAAACCTGAAATTTAGTCACAAGTCTAAAATCTGCAGAAAAAAATGTTCTGTGTTATATACACATATAAATATAGTGTACAATGATAATAAATCAAATTTAATTATCTTATGGGTAATTACATACAGAATTGTATAAGGATTATTTACCAACATGTCTGTTTGGCTAAAGGCCTCTCTGGCTCTGTTCGTAATCTTGGTTTGTTTGATACACAGTTTAAACTATCTGATCAAGTCACAAAACCTACCTGTGCAGAAATCTTTTGTACAACGTCAGGAAAGTCAGACCTTTCTTGACTAAATTGGCTACTTAACCAGATTGGTTTATGATCAGTTTGAAAATACAGTTCAGCTTGTGCCTCTTTAACTATTTACTTATGTTGTTGTCTTTGCTATTCACGTACAGCAGTAGTAGCATCACTTTCCATTTACAAAATTCAACAGTATATACAGTGGGTACGGAAAGTTTCCAGACCCCTTTGAATTTTCCACATTTTTGCAAATTTATTAAAAGAGAAAAACTGAAATATCACATGGTCATGAGTATTGAGACTCTTTGCTCAGTATTGAGCAGAAGCACTTTTTTGAGCTAGTTCAGCCATGCATGTTCTTGAGAATGATGCCACAAGTTTTTCATAACTGGATTTGGGCATCCTCCGCCATTCTTCCTCGCAGATCCTCCTCAGTTCTGTCAGGTTGGTGGACAGCCATTTTCAGGTCTCTCCAGAGATGCTTGGGTTTAGGTCAGTGCTCTGGCTGGGCCAGTCAAGAATGTTCCGAAGATTTGTTCTGAAGCCACTCTTTTGTTATTTTAGCTGTGTGATTAGGGTCATTGTCATGTTGGAAGGTGAACCTTTAGCCCAGTCTGAGGTTACTCTGGAAGAGGTTGTCTTCTAGGATATCTCTGTACTTGGCTATATTCATCTTTCTTTATGTTGCAACCAGTCCACTTGTCCCTGCAACTGAAAAACACCCCCATAGCCTGATGCTGCC
The DNA here is from genome assembly GCA_025769995.1 of Xyliphius kryptos. Taxonomy (NCBI): domain Eukaryota; kingdom Metazoa; phylum Chordata; class Actinopteri; order Siluriformes; family Aspredinidae; genus Xyliphius; species Xyliphius kryptos. The sequence continues at coordinate 1,519 of JAOUQT010039015.1, forward strand.
ACCACCATTTCACTGTTAGGATTGTACTGGGCAGGTGATAAGCAGTGCCTGGTTTTCTCCACACATGCTGCTTAGAATTAACATAAAAAATTACAATCTTTATCCCATCAAAACAGAGAATCTTATGTCTTAAAGTCTGGGAATCTTTCATGTGTTTTTTTTTTTGCAAACTTGCACTGAGGTTTCAGTTGGGCCATTTTGCCATAAAGCCCTGACTGGTGGAGGGCTGAATGAAAACCCAAAGCCTTCTCCCGGTTTATGGTTTCCTATTTTGCATTCATTTTTATGACTTTATTAGTCAACAAATTTGAAATGATTTAAGTTTGCTTCAATTTTGCAGAAGCTTGTGAAAATTGCAGACTGGCTACAAACATCAATCTCATTGTGTTGCACGTCCACAAACGGTCAAAAGACTGAGAATTCACTGACCTGAACTTTTACTTGACTACATTGTGCAATCTATTTGTCGATCACAATCATCCCTTGACATCCCTGACCTAAAATCATGTTTTCTAGATTCTGTAAACCAATCTCACAATCCAACTTTATCCAAAACATGTCTTCATATAAAAAACAACAAAATAAAGCTGTCATAAAACATAGGCAAGGTTGGCAAAACGTTTTTGAACCAGCATATGTAGTTTGCCCAGTGCCTTATTTCAAGGCAAGGCAAGGCACCTTTCATACAGAAGCAATCCAAAGTACTTTACAAAAAAGTTAAAAACAGTAAAAGCCTTTTAAATAATTTAAAAACTGCATGAAAAGAAAGAAAAATAATAATTAAAAGAAAATAGTGCAGTAAAAAAAATATATAAAAAGAGTAAAAGAAAACATAATTAAAATATTACTTTTAAAAAATGTATTAAACTGAACTGTTTAACTATTAACTGTAAGCCTGCTCAAAAATGAATGTTTTCAGTCTACATTTAAAAGCCTCTAATGTTGGGGCTCTTCTAATATTCTCATTCAGTTGATTCCATTTAGGAGCAGCAGCATAGTGGCTAAATGCTGTTTCTCCGTGTTTAATTTTCACTTGGGGATAGACCAGTCACTGGAACCAATAGACCAGTTCCTAAAGATCTGAGAGTTCTGCTCGGCTCAAATCTCTGTAGCAGATCTGATAAATACACTGGCCCCACACCATTAAAACATTTATAGACCAGTAAGAACACCTTAAAGTCTATTCTGTAACTGACTGGTAACCAGTGTAAGGACTTCAGAATGGGGCTGATGCTATTTCTTTTTGTGCTCCTGGTCAGAATTCTGGCAGTTGCATTCTGAATCAGCTCAAGCTGTTTAATAGTCTTTTTGGAAGTCCAGTTAAGGGACCATTGCAGTAATCAAGCCTGCTGGAGATAAATGTGTGAATAAGTTTCTCCAGGTCTGGTTTAGTCAGTAAATCTCTAATCATACTGATATTCTTAAGATGGTAATAGACTGATCTAGTAACTGCTTTAACATGACATGTGAAACTGAGATATTAGTCCATTAATACGCCAATATTGCAGACCTGTTCTTTGGATTTGAGGGCTTTTGATTCCAGATAGGCAGCCAATCTGTGTCTCTCAATGCTGTTCCCAAATAAAATAATCTTTGTTTCATCTTTATTCAACTGCATAAAGTTGTGTCCCATCTAGTTAGTTATGTGTTCAAGGCACTCACACAATAAGTCAACTGGACCAGAGTCATTTGGTGACAGGGCCACATAAATCTGAGGATCACCTGCATAGCTGTGATAAGACAGCCCAGTTTTGAAGAATCCACCCAAGTGGAAGCATGTATAAATGAAATAATAGTGGACCGAGAATAGAACCCTGGGGGACACCACAGGTCACTGGCACCTTCTCAGAAATATTAGTTTCTATTTCTACAAAGTAGTTCCTGCCTTCTAGGTATGAGATAAACCACTTTAGGACTATTCCAGAGAGTCCAACCCAGCCTGAAAGACAATCTATAAGAATTTTATGATCAATATTATCAAAAGCAGCACTGAGATCAAGAAGTAATAAAAGAAATAGCCTCCGTGCTAAGACGAATGTCATAATGACCTTAATTAGAGCTGTCTTTGTGCTGTGGTTGACAGAACCTAGATTGGAATTTGTCCAGTCTGTCATTAATGAAAAAAGAACCCAGAGATTTTCTCAATTATTTTTATCGAAAAATGGTAAGATTGTAAATTGGCCGTGTATTGTTTATCTGAAAAGGTTTTAAATTTTACTTTTTTGGAAGAAGCTTTACAAATGCAGATTTCAGTGAGGAGAAAAAAAAAACTGACATGAGGTGTTAATAATCTGAAGTATGTCTGGTGCTATGGTGTGAAACACATTTTTAAAGAATTTGGTTGGTAGCATGTCAAGACTGAGGTGGAGGGTTTGAGATGTCCATTAGGATTTCATCATTTACAGTACAGAACTCTGACATTTTAACTAAGGTGTCATTGTGTGGTGATGGAATGGGTCTAGGTCCATGGTTGGATAAGGATGTGGTAATCGCTTGTTTGAGGTTTTGGATTTTAGTACTGAAAAAGCCTGCAAATGCACTACATCTCTCATTTGATCTCAGCTCAGAGGCATTTGTTTGGGCGAGTTTGTAATTCTGTTGACCACAGTGAAGAGGATTCTGCTGTTAATGTTTTTTTTAATCATGCCAGAGAAATATGATTGTCATGTTTTGCAAATTGTGTTGTATTCACGTAGCATGGCTTTGAAGATTTCTTTGTGAATATGAAGGTTGGTTCTTCTCCATCTGCATTCTGCCCTGTGACATTCCCTCTTCTAAACTTTAACGAAAGAAGCATTTCTCCATGGTGCTTACTGTTTGCAAGACACCACCTTCACTTTAACTGGTTCAAGCTCATCCAAGACACCAACAATTTTTGAATTAAAACTATCCAGCAGAGCATCAACAGAGTTATACTGTTCAGGTGGTTTAGTGCACATTTGGCTCATAAAAAGTGTAGCCATCCTAGGCAGTTCTTAAAAATCCTTTTCTTGACACAGACCCGTCTGCATGTGATCTCTAATAAGGGCCCACATACCAGACGACACAACATCTTTCACATAAGCTAAGATTTTCAGTTTTTGAGATAACCAGGTCCAGAGTGTAACCCTGAGAATGTGTAGAACCTGAAACATGCTGTGAAAGGCCAAATAATTCTAATATGGTATGTGGCTCCATAGCCAGACTGTCCTTGGGATAAAAAAAAACTACAGATATTTCAGGTAAAAAAAAAAATTGGCACATTTTAAATTACATAAAGCCTTTTATTCCCCCAAAATGACATGGCTATTGCAGTTAACACTAGTCACACACACACACACACACATGTCCAACAGAATGTACATGCCTGCTTACAAACACAGCAAAAAAGGAATTAGGAATTATAATGTGGGGTTTAATTTTTGTAATTAAAAAATAAAAAAAAAATAACTAAGACCTTAGTTGCAGGTTTTATTGCAGAGCAAATTGGTGAACATTTGAGGTCATTACAATTGGTCTTCTTCCCATCTTCCTCAGCAAAGGCTTCCAAGCATGATGGGTAGAAAGCCACCCCCCCCCCCCAAATAAAAAATGTATCCCTCAATAAAGGATCAGTGGATCAGAAAACGTGTAATTTTCAAAAAGAATTACACCGTAGCAGTTTAAAAACTTCGACATCTTCCCTCTTCACTATTGCTGTAAAATTAGGCCATCTTTCAAACAGCACTCAGTTACTCAATTTAAGCTATTAAAAGTTTGTAACCAAACCAAAACAAATTTATAAAATAAAGATAAAATTATTAATTTACACATTCAAACAGATTTCTGCTTCACAACATATGGCTCAGTACCGGATTGCAAGACATTAACTGTAAATGGATCAATCAAAACTATTTTTTAAAAAGCACTTCTATAAACAAAAGTTAAGTGCTTTGAGGTAATTCATTAGGATGGTAGATGGGCAGTGACCGGCTGGTGTGTGAAGCAGTGTGTGTTAAATTAAGGCAGTGTGCACTTAAGCAAAGTGTAAACAACAATCGCGCAACGTCAATAGTTATTAGGCTGTAAAACATGACTTTCTGAACTTCAAAGCTTTTTAAGACGGCTGTACATGTCTCGCTTGCTACGGTCTCCAGCCCAGGTACGACTCTTCAGGCGAAATTTCCTAAGGTCTTCCTTAAAGTCTTCATGATGCATTGGCCTGTAATCCTGTGGTTCACACTCCACCTGCAAATAAACAGCCTCAAAATTACAACCTAAAACCACAACTTCAGTAGATTCACATGCAATATACTCACCTTATGAAGAGGGAAAAAATCCTTGTAGCCACCCTTTAGTATGTAGAGTTCAGGGTAATGGAGGTTTGGATATTCATTCAGCAAGCGGTCTCGCTCCCGAACAAAGCGACACATCCGTGGGCCACGTTCAGATGAGAACTCGCAGTGAAATATTAACAGCACACGCTTCTCTGGGCATTCCGGGATTATGGGCCATTTAAAAAAACGTTCCTCAATTTGATCCTCTTGATGCAAATTTAAAGCACCCTAGTAAACATAGGATAGTATATGATAATTAAACCATTTAAATAATTACCCAATGTAAATAGAAAAAAAAAAGCCAAGTAAATCTTTTAACCTTGATGTGTCCTCCTTCAAACTCATATGGATATCGACAGTCAATGATAAACAGTCTTTCCACCACTTCACTAAACTGACCTTTCAAAGCAGCACACATCTATTTGCAAAAGAACAAAATTGCTATTGAAAATCAAAACCACTGACAACACAAGTTTAAAATAATAAAACAAAGATTTTAGCTTCTTACAATTTCTGGAGTGATGTATTTCAAGTCTTGATGTCTTCCATTTACTGTTGGCAGTGCAGGTGCCTATAAGAAATACAGTTACATAAAACTGACAACTAATATTTAACAAAAAACTACAAAAACAATAAATGACCTTGGTAAAGTCTCCAATGACGTTATTCGGATCAGAGTCCAGCAGCCTTTCAATTTCAGCATGATTAAATGATTTGGAGCGCTGAACCTGAAGCAGAGGGGGAAAACAAATAAATACAAATTTTCAAAACCCCCACTTTTTTTTTTACTATTGATACAGCAACTGACCTGGTGAGGAACAAAATCCTCCTGTTCCACATGTGACCCAGCCACACTCCTCCTTCTCTTTACTCGCACCGGAGTGTTCTCATCTCCAGTCCTATCAGGTCGCTTAAGAGTTGGGCGGGTACCTATGGGCATAGAGGGCGAGCGGAATAGTCCCCGAGGTCGACATCGAAGTGTCTGGAAATGACAGCGACATTAAAATCACCACTTTCAACACCACAAGCCCAATAAAAAAAAAGAAGGAATTGAACACACTGTGTCTACATTGTCCAGGCTTTGGTCAGCCACAAGAGGAGCTGTGAGTAGGCTAGCCATTCCCATCGGAACTTCAGGGTCAGTCTGAGAGCAAGAGGAAGTGAGGAAAACAGGAACATGTCAAATGTATGGCAAAGATGGAAGCAGCCCTCATAATAAAAAAAGACAAACACTTACTTCAACATCATCAAGTACATCCAAAAAACCGTCATCGTCATCATTAGATAAGCCACTAAGTGATACACGGCGTAGTTGAAAAGGACTGTCACCATCTGGTGAGGCCAGCTGACTGGACAAAGGAGAAAGCTGTGAAAAGATAAAAATAAGAAGTTAAAATAAAAAAATAAACACACAATGTTCACAAACAATGCAAAAGTTTGCCATTTGCACTACCATGAGAGCAGGTGCAGAATTGGGACGACAAGCAAATGGTTCCTTTGTCTCCCCAGTAGAACGAAGCCGGCATCGCGATATAGGAATAGTTGGTTTCTTAAACTCAAAATTTGTCTAAACAAAGAAATTCAAAAGTGATGACTAAACTCATGAATAAACTTGACTTATAAACTCCCAGATAGTCCAAAGCAAAGCAATCAAAGCACTCACATCAAGAAAGTTTTCCTTGTCGGTTAGATTTGTTGAGCAGGTTTCACTAAAGACACCGTAGCAAGGCAGATCAGATTCTTTACTCTTCAGATTGGGACTGTGACCCAACAATTGGCACTACATAAGAAAAGGTCAAAAGGAAACATTTAAGTGTTATACAAATGAGCTTTTAGTAAAACTTTCTGTTAAAATTTTAGTGCTGTTTACCGGTAATGAATGAATTCTGCGAATTGGCATCTTTCTGTAAAAAAATAAATAAAAAAAAGGAACTACAGATTCCACTTTAAACAGAGAAAAGTTTTACTTGTGCTGGTCTTTAAATAATAAAAAAATAAAATAGGGTAGCAAAGTGGCTTAGTGGTTAGCACGTTCGCCTCTCAGCACTGGGAATTCCTGATTCGAATTCCAAACTGGATGGAGTTTTCATGCCCCCCCCACCCCCACCCCCGTGTCTGCATGGGTTTCCTCAGCATTACTTGGTTTCCTCTCACAGCCCAAAAACAGATTTAAGATATGCTCCAAATTGCCCAGTATAGTGTGTGGCTGTGTGAGTGAGTGTGCCCAACGATAGAGTAGCATTCTGTCCTGGGTGAATCTGCCCAGCACTCAAAACATTCTCCCCTGGATGGGCATGAGAAAACAATCCACGCCCCTAGTAGAGAATTAAGCAGAACATAATAGATAGTAACTTACTCATTGATGATTCTTGTTGCATTCTGTATTGCCTGCTCAAACCTGAAACTCAAAATTTTACAGTTATCTTTTCTGGTTATCTTTACAACCATTGCTGCTTTTTGATCATTTCCTCGTTGATTCCCTCATTTCCTTTCATTTTTATTCTCTATGAAGTGCATTTTGGTCATTTATCTACTGTCGCCTTAAAGTTCAGTTCAGAGTAGCAATTTTAACATGATTGATTGTAGTAGACTTTTGCCAACAATGCATTCATTATCTTACGTTTAGTCCGAAGGTTGTGGTGGGGTTCCTTATGCTTATCCAGGGGAGAACGTCTCGGGCGCTGGGTAGATACACCCAGGACACACTGCCGTGTCCGTTGAATTTAATGTTCTCCACATTATGGACTAACATTAGCCAATATATGAAAGACAGCCAATTGCTTACACAATAAATTTGTGAGCTCCTGGACAAATAAACATCTTGCTGTTTGCATCGACAAGTCTTCTGAAATCAAAATAATTTCACCTTCAATTTCTGTGCCATCATTAGATATTCACATATATTTATGTCAACTGAGCAATGTTGGATCATTTCTCCAATAATCGAAAGGCAGAGTCAAATTTTAATTTTTTCATTTGTTGGATGTGGCCATTATCTACTTAAAAAAGAAAAAACTTGAATAGGCCTCCTGCCAAACCTTGGGTGTTCAAGACCACCTGTATGCTAAGCAGTTCCTAAAAGGGGTGTAAGAATTGTGTCTTCCCATCAACCATATGCCCACACAACACAAACCCCCACAGCAAGCTTTCTTTGTCTGAGGAAAGTGTGTGAATGGTGCACTGAAGGGGGAGGTGAAGAGCCCATCTTTGGGGGCAAATAAAAAGAATTAGCAAGCTGAATGACGACGGTTAAAATTGGTGGGGGTTTTCATTCATTACTTTTACCCAAAATCATTGCACACCATCTATGCCAGACTATTCATTAAGATCATGAAGTGTGCCAGTCTATTTGCTCCACCCACCTTTTATGATTTTAAAAAAGGAATCCACAATTACATATGTAACAAATAACCGCTAGACAAGGAAATGTCAAAGAACTGGTGCTTCAAACTAGTGTTCGAAAGGTGCAATTCAAACAAGGACCTATGTTTAAGCATACAGGCCTGAAAAAAAGCTTTAGAAACCGATACACATGCAACCACTATAGTAATTTAAAACTGCACTTGTACCAACCAACTACTCATGTTCTAATCATTTCTAGACCTTAAAAATAAATGTAAAACAACCACCTTTAATGTGGAGTCATCAGACAGCAGGGATTAATTCTATAATCTCCAAGCCACGCTCCACCCAACACCCACACGCCATACGTCACCAACCGACTGCATGCTAATATACATACCCCATAGTAAATGATTTGCAATTCCATTTTCTCAATCTTATCTTTGAATTATATTATTATGGTTCTTAAAATGACAACGGACAATACCCATTGACACGTTAAAATGACGAACGAGTAAAAACTATAACCACAGCTTTAGACATACTTGACAAGGATAGCATTTGGGCTTAGCTAAAATACCCTTTTGAATGAATGAAATTAAACTGTTCATGCATTTCAGAGCAAAAAAGTGGTACTGCATGAAGTTGTAACTATAGAGGCCAATTTTTCATTTTTACTTCATGGTAGGTACTTTAACAGACAAAAAAAAAAACAACTAATTGCCACAAGTTTAAAGTAATCGGTCTGACAATAATGTAGTCCTTACAGACCCATTTAAAAATGTGTTTCAAGCATGGCACAATATAATCTTAAATAAACTATATACATTTAATACCAGCTTCGATGCATAAAACCTTCAATGAATATTCATCTTAAGTGTACTTTTATACTGAGCCAACAGTAAATTCAGAGTATAACAATCCTAATACATGACAATTAGTTGTTTCATTAAGTTTTACTGTTACTTGGTAAATACAAGTCTGCTTTACAACCATTTGCATGTCAAATACATTTAAAACTGATGGATCAAAACAAACAAAAAAAGAAAAAGCATCAGCCAATTTTTCTACTCATATCTATAGTATTCTGTATTATGCGCACACATGGAACAAAAAAAGATTTACCTCTCGTCTGCTTCTGCTGGATCTACAGGGCTTGGAGAGTCCATGCCAAGACCTAACATGACAAAAAAAATGAAAGCAAGCTGGTTAAATAAACATCTGTGTTGTGCTAATGTGTTAATTCAGAATACTGTAAACAAGTGTTGTATCAGTTTTTTTTAATGGTTCTGACATTAATATCAAAAGATCTATTTTTTTCCATGTCTTAACATTGTTAGGAGGGCAGCACAGTGGCTTAGTCGTTAGCACAATTGTCTCTGGGTGGAGTGTACATGTTCTCTCAGTGTCTGTGTGGGTTTCCTTCAGGTTCTCAGGTTTTCGCCCACAGAACAGAAACATGGATTCAAGGTAAATTAAATACTCTAAATTGCCCTGTATAGTTATGAGTGATCATGCACCCCTGTTCCCAGCAATGGATTGGCACCCTGTCCTGGGTGCATCTGCCCAGCGCCCAGCTCCTTTGGATGGGCATGGGGAGCCCCTACCAAGACCCTAATACAGAATTAAGCAGAAGATAGTGATAAAATGAATATTGTTAGGTTGTCTATGAAAAAAAAAATATGGGTTAAATTCAAAAATTGGTAACTATTTCTTGTATTTTTTTTTTTTTTAAATATGGTTATTCTACAGAGAAAGCTTTGCAACTGTGGCAAATGAACTAAAATCCACCACAGCAACACCTCAATCAGGTTTTCCATCTGCTAAACCCATCAATACCTTTTAGCTTAGTAAATCACAAGACTCAATTGTCCACTTTATCTGAACTATGAATCTCTGCAATGACTTTCCAGAAAGGTCCTTCAAAGTGCCATTGAGAGGTGCTGTGTCCAAATCTCATCAAGCAAATGATGAGGTGATCCTAGGCTAGGGTTTTTTTTTTTTTTTTTTTTTTTTTTT
>JAOUQT010039024.1:0-11174 GCA_025769995.1 Xyliphius kryptos
GGAGCCATTGCTTGACTACTGGGTGAGCTTTTAATTTTTTAAGTTCTTGGATTTTCACATTGTTGGGCTCATGGTGTATTCGTGGGGGCTGTAGGAGGAGTTTTGCGACGACCCCGAAGTCTGCCCGCCAGGGATACGCAGCACCCACAGCCATCTGTCAGAGCGCAAGACCCTAAGCCGTCCACCTGAGCGCAGCACACAAGGCCATCTGCCAGAGGGGTGCAGCACCCAAAGGTGTTCGCCAGAGGGGCACAGCTCCCAAAGCTGTACACCAGAGGGCGACCCAGCGTGGCTCCTAAATCCGTCCACCAGAGGGTGACCCAGAAGCCAGTTTGCCATTGCGCAGCTGTTAAATCTGTATGCCAGAGGGAGACCCAGAAGCCAGTCCACTGGTGCGCATCTTACAGATTTGCCTGCCAGAATCCCAACCTTTGGCTTGTTCTCGTGATGAACACTAATTGCGTATACCTGGCATCTCGGCTCCATTCTGCACTTCGGCGCTTCTTTATGGGTTCCGCACTAAGTGTGACAATGTGTTTGTTAGTATGATTTAAAAACAGAAAATACAGGCGTTTAACAATAAATGGCTTAACCCAACCACTGACCATGAATGGAAAAAGGTTTTTGTGTTATCATATCAACAGAGCCAAAAATGCAAAAATTCTGATGGGGTATGTAAGCTTTTGAGCACAACTGTATATAGTAGTTGTTACCCGTGAGTATTTTACAGACACGTTTTTTTAAAGTCATTCACTGATTTGCATATTTGGCAAGATGGACTTTTTCAATTCCGTCTACCTTAAAGTTTTTTTGGAAGCGAAGCCGTGCAGGATCAGACACATTTAGTCAGATGTACACATTGCTGTTGATGTGCAACTCGTAGCATTTCTTAAGGCATTAGCTTCATGTTAACCGTCATCCTCGCCACTCCCCTACAGCAATTACTATATGTCAAGCGTCATCCCCGCTACTCTACTCTTGCAACAGTTGCTATACGCCAAGTGCCTTGCGCCAATAGCTATAGAGATGACACACACCAAGTGCCATATATTATATATATACTTATGACATTTAAATTTGTATCACGGTGCAAGAGCCATGTATTATGGTTTGTGGAAGGGCCAGCTTGTACAGTGGCCATCTCTAGAAGTTGGCCATGTCAAAATCTTAGACATTTCACTGGTTTTTACACCTGTAGATGCATCTAAAGCCAATGATTGGTCTCAATGGCTCCAAAACTCTTTGGGACATTTACCATGCACCCCCTCGGTGTGCTTGGTAATTTAAATGGATCGCAACTTAGCCTGAAAGTTCTAATTGCAACTGATCTTAAATACAATCTGAAAAAAAAAAGGATTTGTGAAATTTGACGTGAATAGAAGAAGACTACTGTGAAGAACTCTAGGACACATTTGAAGAATTCGATTTGGCAGTAGCCCTATGAAAGCCTAGTTCTGGTCATTACTTAAGAAATGAGTAGTGGCATCCTGTGATCATTAGCATTTCAAACAGCAGCTCAGTTTTGTAAATACTCAGTCACCACTGCCCCCAGAGGAAGGCCACGTCGTTTATCTACTTATGTGCTTTAGCGCCAATAAGATCACTTCTATAAGTGAAAGAGAGAGTAAAATAAAGAGAGAGAGAGAAAGAAGTGCATATATAGACATAGCAGATTCTTTCATACCTCTCAGTGACATAATTACACGCACTGTACCACCTTAGTCACTGCAACAAAAGCCCAGGTGCATGGATCATTTTTGCTGATGGATTATACTAATGTCACATATTTTTTACTGGAAGGGCATGTGGAGTTACAGAAATATAGATATGTTTATTTTCTAATGGGTTTATTAGTTTACATTTTAATTCTTGGTTTTAATACAACTGTAATTTTTGTTATATTCACAAACCACCGTCTTCATGAGCCAATGTATATATTCATTGCTGCTTTGCTTTGTAATTCTATAGTGGGAGCATGTGCTTTTTATCCCAAACTGTTAGTTGATTTACTCTCTAAAAATCAAATTGTGTCATATCATTCTTGTTTAACCCAGGCATTTTTTATGTATACATTTGCTGCTTGTGAGTTTACACTGTTATCAGCTATGGCCTATGACAGATTTGTGTCCATATGTAAACCATTACAATATGCAACAATTATGAAAATGTCCACGGTCACAAAACTCATAGTTCTGTCATGGTTGATACCCTGCTGTGAAGTTGGTGTAGGAGTTTTACTAACATCTCAACTGCAGCTGTGTACATTTAGCTTAAACAGAATATATTGTGATAATTACTCTATTGTTAAATTAAGCTGTAAAGAAACATTCGCAAACAATTTATATGGCCTTTTAATTTTTAGCATTGCTTTTTTTCCTCCTGTATTCTTTATTGTTTTTTCTTACATTAGAATTCTTGCTTTGTGTTTAAAGAATTCAAAAGATTTTAGAAGAAAGGCATTGCAAACTTGTTTACCTCATCTTATCATTTTTATCAACTTTTCTGTCACTTCATGTTTTGAGATTATTAATAACAGAATATATTCAACTCAAATACCACATATCTTGGCTATGATGATGTCAGTTGAAAATGTAATTATTCCACCTTTATTAAATCCTATCATATATGGACTGAAAATGCAAGAAATTTGTAATGGTATTAAGAGACAAATCTGCATTATCTTTCTGATCCATCCCAATTAGGAATGTGTACATCAAATATTGTTACTATCTTTTAAAAACAATATGCCATTTGTAAATCTTCTCCTACTTACTTCTTATGTCATCTTATTATCTTGGCTGCTTAATCTTATACTAGGCTCAGGTGCTGTACAATTTTTCATAGAACTCTGCTGCAGATGTTGCCACCCTGATGTACACTTCATGTTTTTTCACATTAACAACTGCCCCTGTGTTTTAGCCCATTCATTCATTTATTATCATCCGCTTATTTCTCTACTAGGGTCGCAGTGTGGTTCCCCATGCCCATCCACGGGAGAACATCTCAGGTGCTGGGCAGAGACACCCAGGACAGTGCATCAATCTATCGCTGGGCACACACTCACTCATACATCCACACACACACAAACACACACTGTACAGGGCAATTTATAGCATTCAGAAACCAGAGAACCCATAGAAAATCCACAAGGACACGGGGCGAAACATGGAAACACCACCCAGATCGAGATTCAAACCGGGAACCCCCAGCGCTGAGAGGTGAATGTACTAACCACTAATCCACCATGCCCTGTTTTAGCCCAAGTATAAAAGGAAAGAAAGAGAAAAAAAAACCCCACAAAATCAATGACTTAAACTGTCAAACATAAAAAAGGATCATACAAGTAATATTAAATTTAAATTATATTAAAGTGGAATGTAGTAAACACCAATGATGTAAATGTATGTAAATATACATGATTCTATTATAAGCCAAAATGCTATAATGCCGTTTGAGCATTACTTCAACCATCATTAGTTCCATCATGCTCCCTGTCCATCTTAAATAGCACCCAGATCCCATACTCCAGTCAGGCTCAGCCATGGACTTGCTCATTTGAGAAAAGACTTCTCATTTGCACTTTTGTGATATTATTAAATGACTGGAGTTAGGTGCTGCTCAAACCATTTATCTGAATAGCGTGCTTTGGTGCTGACTGTTGTCAGCCATGTCCAATGCCCTTGAAGATAAGATTAAACCAAGTAAGAAGTAAACATTAATATCATGAAGCAAAATAACGACCAAAGTGCTGGAAATCTGGGCCTGTTTTCATAAATAATTTTTTTGTTACTACTTTAGTTACACATTTTCTTTGCTCACTTACTTAATAGATGCAGTTTTTTCAATTACTGTCTACAGTCAGTATTTTTCTTTCCTTGTTCCCTATGGTCTTTTCTAAAGGTGTGAATCAGAGCTTGTATAACGAATCGATCCAATATCGATATCAGATATTATTCAACCCAACCATTTGATTATTTTCGATATTTAAAAATTCTCCACGATATGATTCAATTTGATTAAATACGATATTGCTTAATTCAGTTACTAGGGTCGCGGTGGGCTTCCCCATGCCCCTCCAGAGGAAAACGTCTCAGACACTGGGCTGATACACCCAGGACAGAGTGCAAATCGATCACTGGGCTAAATCTAATACATCAACAAGAAAATTATTTGCCTTTTATTGAGATACAGAAACAGTATTAATCAAACAATGTTCATCACAATAAAGCAGTTGTGATCAAGGCTCTGTAAACAGTTACTCCATAAAAGTGTCAAATGAATGCTTACTGTGCTGGTCAGGTCAAGTCACAATTAAATTAAGACAATAAAAAAACACTAACCTCTACAGTCAAACGTGTTAAATCTAGGAAATGGGTATATCTAGATATTAAATATATAACAAATCTATATTTTTAAAGCCAAGCCAGATATGACACACAGCGAATTAACAAAACACACAACTAGTGAGTTTAATTCTCACCCTCGGTTCCTTAATTCCATTCACAAACCGGCCTCTGATTAAAAAAGCTTTTGTTACGCCTTGTGTTGGTTACCCCTAGTGTCTGCTGAAGGGTCTTGCAGTCATGCCTCTGAATTTTTATCAGATCATGCTGTCACCAGAACTCATTCATCGGAAGTTCTGGTGGTTGGAATGGGGTTTAAAAAGTAGTAAAAGCCTTTATTACAGTGTGTGCTGTGTGCCCTTGAAACAAAACATCACAGTCTAAACCCCCCTTGTTTGTTACAGCCTCTCCACATTCCACCCCGCACAAGATTTTGTCATGGAGCTGCCCCCATGCAAGTGTAACATGCCGTTTTTTTTGACCAGATGGCCAATGTTTGCAAGTTTTTGACATTGCCCAAGGTTTCCAATGCCAAGAAGGTGGCAGATCTACTTATACAGTATGTGGTCCTGGTCCATGGGATCCCTCGAGAAGTTGTCTCAGATTTAAACTATTCTGTAACTGGGGTTCCACCTGGAGTTCGACGGCACAAAAAAGTGGGTCAATCAAGTACTTCGATTAAGAACTTTTGGTCAAGAACTTTTGGACAGGTCTGACAGACATGGAACTCAGCATCAAATATGGGATCTGTCCCAAGAGTCCATTGGTCAGTCACAAATACCACGTATACCAATATCATGTCAGAATATAAGTACCTAGAAGGTTATATAGGCAAAGGGTTTTGATTTGTTCTTGTCTGGTAGGTTGTGTGAGCTTAGTGCTGACCCTCCTGCTGGCGTAACCGTAGGTTCCGCAGAATAAAGTTTAATTTCTTTATTCATAAGGTTTGTAGTTTAACAACCACAGCTTTTAAAGCCTTAACATTTTGTTCAAAAGATCAGTTCAGTAATCACCGAGTCAACACTGTCCCTCGAGAAATTTAAATTTTATGTTTATTGGTTTGGAAGGAGGGCAGTATTGTGTCACCTATTATGTCACCTGCACATAACTCACAAAGTAGCTTGTTTGAAAGAGCCAGTGGGAGTATAAATAAAGACAAAGTTTCCCACAACATCCCAGTCATATGTTCCTCTACACTGTACTGCTCAAATGACTGGCATTCAATCACAGATGCATTTACCTTTGTTTCTCAACTAATGGATTATTTTAACAATGTCACATATCTTTTACTTGAAGGACATGTGGAGTTACAAAAATATCGATATCTTTATTTTCTAATGGCTTTAACAGTTTATGTTTTAATTATTTGTTTTAATTTTACTGTCATTTTTGTTATATTTACAAACCACCGTCTTCATAAACCAATGTATATATTCATTGCTGCATTGCTCTGCAATGCCATCTTTGGAGCATGTGTTTTTTATCCTAAGTTGTTGGTTGATTTACTCTCTAAAAATATAATTGTGTCATATCATTCTTGTATGACACAAGCATTTTTTATTTATACCTATGCTACTTGTGAGCTTACACTGTTATCAGCTATGGCTTTGGACAGATTTTTGTCAATATGTAAACCATTACAATATGCAACACTTGTAAAAAGTGCCACAGTCAGAAAACTCATAGTTCTGTCATGGTTGATACCCTGCTGTGAAGTTGGTGTAGGAGTGTTACTAACATCTCAATTGCAGCTGTGTAAATTTAGCTTAAACAGAATATATTGTGATAATTACTCTATTGTTAAATTAAGCTGTAAAGAAATATCCACAAACAATTTGCTTGGACTTTTCATTTTCAGCATTGCTGTATTTCCTCCTGTATTTTTTGTTGTTTTTTCCTATGTTAGAATTCTTGCTGTGTGTTTAATGAATTCAAAAGATTTTAGAAGAAAGGCATTACAAACCTGTTTACCTCATCTTATCATTTTTATCAGCTTTTCGGTCACCTCATGTTTTGAATTAATCAATAACAGGATAGAGTCAAATCGCATCCCGCATATTTTAGCAATGATACTGTCAGTTGAAAATGTAATCATTCCACCTTTATTTAATCCTATTATATATGGACTGAAAATGCAAGAAATTTTGAATGGGATCAAGAGATTGATTTTATGTAAAAACAAATCTGCTGTTTTTGTCTAATGTACTTGGATTAGATTGATCTCACAGTCTTACAAAATAAATATAGATTCCATTAAAAAAGTTGTACATGCTATTTGTGACAAAAATGATCATTAGATGTCATTAGATATGTTCAGCGTTCAGGTCAATGCCTTGAAAAGTTTAGAAATTATGCAGTACAGACCCAACCACCAAAAATTCTTAGCAAAAACTTAACAAAAAAAGTTATTAAAAAAACAGATTAAGGTTAATAACATTCAGGTTTGTAGATTTTTTTGTAATTTTTTTGTTATTAGAATTTGAAATTTTGAATGTATGTGTTATGAACTGGTATTGCTATTTTTAAGATTGCTTTCGGTTAAACACCATAATATGCCGATCATTGCACCCTTATACCTTATTATACATTGTACCAGTTAATAACAGTAAAAGGGCAAGTAAGCTAGAATAAACACAGGTTTGGCAAGACTTTTTTTATTAAAGCACAAAAATACTCTGAGGTGGCACCTATAACACAAAAAGTTTTGCCCAACCGACTCACCGACTTGCTCTTTTATTGTTATGAACTGGTAAGACAATAAGCGCATTATTATGGTCTTTAACCAAATGTGATCTTCGGCAAAAAGCAGTACCATTTCTTAACAGTATATGTGGAAAAAATATTGTCACTATTTTTAAAAGCCATGTCGTCTGTAAATCCTGCAAGACACTTAAAACAGATGTACAGTAGGTAGGGATTAACATTTACAATCATGATAACCTTATTTTTTTACCTACTGCAAAATGTGGGCCAATTTTCTAAAGTTTTAGTCTCATCTAAGTTCCATTTTTATTGATAAAAATGTGGAGCACAGTGCAACCATAACCAACGGTACAGACCCTCTTAGCACATAACAAATTGTAATGTTGCCAAAAGTGTGATAAACCTCTGGTTAAGCTATTTACAGCTTTTATCACAGGCCCAGTTCGGGCAGTTCTCTTTAAATACTATGAGATAACAGAAGGTTGACAGCCAAGTCACCCGCAACAGTTAACTCACCTTATTTCCTCAATAAATATTTTTGACTTGACAGCAGTGTCAAAATACTGTATCTCTATATACAATTTGTCTAAAGAGTATCGAGGATGCCCAGTGACTTGTAACCATATATACAAGGGGGTCACTAACTTTTTTGACACTGAGAGCTACTTCTTGGGTTCCGATTAATGCAAGGGCTACCAGTCTGTTACACACTTCTAAAATAACAAGTTTTCTCATTATACCTTTAATTATGTTTTATTATAACTAATAATTATATTCATCTATGTAAAGACACTGAGCATGTTGATGATATCTCACAATAGTTATCAACAATGATTTAACAAGGTAGGAAACTGCTAAAGATCAATACCATATTTAGCTGACAGCACCTCCTTTAGCTCCTTTAATGTTCTGTGCTGTTTAGGTCTGAAGCGTATGTTGTTTATGATTTTCATGACGGGAGTCATCATGTGTCCAAAGCCAATCACTTTTTGCACTTTTGCACAAATGATACAGAGATCCCTAACTTCATTCATTACTACTGCATCATCTCTACAGTTTGCATGAATCCTGTATGTTGGCCGATCATAGCAGGAGCCCTGTTGGTAGTCAGTGATACCAACTTTTTTTAACGGTACCTTTTACTTAGAGAAAAAATCCTTTATTGTGTTATAAATGTCAACTCTTCTCATAGCTGTCTTAATAGGCAGCAGTGTCAGAAGTTAACTAAAACTACAAAGTTAAAAAGGTTGCAAGCTTACTTGCACAACTATGTTTGCATTTGCTATTTTCTGGAAATGGATTCGCTACCAGTGTGTCGTCTCCTCCCCAGAAAAACTTTCTTAATCCCCTTACTTTCTTATAACTGGAAGACCAAAAGGCCCGAAAGCCTGTAAGCAAGCAGAAGTAGCCAGATGTGGCATTGCAAGGCAGGCCTGTGCCAAGCACAGGGACCAAACAGAGCAGACCAGAGTAAAATAAATAAAAGTGCCCAAACCAGTGGCCAGTGTTTGGGTATATAATCTCCAAACCTTTATGCAGTTATTGAAGGCTGGTTCACAAACTGGGTTTGATTTGTTTCAAAGAACGTCACAGAGGTGTCATTCGGCTGGTTCCCTGTGGTACCTGCATCTTAAAAGTTTATATGATTAGGGGAGATGGTTGAACCAAAAATATAAGCCCAGTATAAATAAAATTATATAACAATCTTAGCATTAGGTATATGCTTAAATGAGGATGCTAGGATTTCATTGACACCATACATGGCATAGTGCAAACCATTAATAATACACAATTTATTTTCCCATCACAAGTTTCTTATTTTTACACAGACACAAACCTAATTATGATTCTGCATAAGAACAACAAATTTGGACGGAAAGTGACAACAAAGCACCATGGTGATAGAAAAACATTGAATTAGTTGGCTTTGGTTGCAGTTTTCTATTTAGTCTATGCCAAATGTGTTTGATAGAGTTGAGCTCAGGGCTCTGGCAGGCTGGTCATGAACTTTAACATTAAACTCTCTCAGCTTTGTCTTCAATGATGGCGTGCATAGAAGCACAGAAACAAACAAAAAGAATGAATAATTAACAAATTAACAATTAACAAATGTCTTTCACAGACATTTTTATACTAAAGGGGAAAAATGTAGTTGTCTAAAATGAATGACTAGTGTTTAATTTTATGTCCCTGCTGGGTGTATCTGCCCAGCGCCCGAGAAGTTCTTCCCTGAATGGTTATAGGAACCCCACCGCGATCCTAGAAAAGGATTAAGCGGAAGATAATGAATGGATGAATCAAACTTATTACAAGAATTGTGCCCCAATTTTATAAAAACATTTCAAATGTTTTTACCAAATATTTAGTTCAAAAGCTCGGTATAATAAGCATTACGTCACCACCGTCTCCTGAGGAGTTGTAATTTTAGATTTATTTCTTTGGAAGGAGGGTAATATTGTGTCACCTGCTTTAGAAACATACAAGAGCTGCCGAGAGTATAAATAAAGACAAAGTTGAGTTTACGCAACATCCCAGTTATGTGTTTCTCTAAACTGTACGACTTGAATGACTGGCATTGAATCATAGGTGCAGTCAGCAGTGTTTCTCAACTGATGGATTATACTAACAATATCACATATTTCTTCCTGGAAGGATACATGGAGTTACAAAAATATAGATATCTTTATTTTTTAATGGCTTTAACAGTTTATGGTTTAAGTATGTGTTTTAATACAACTGTAATATTTGTAATATATACAGACCACCATCTTCATGAGCCGATGTACATATTCATTGCTGCTTTACTTTATAATTCCATCTTTGGAGCATGTGTTTTTTTATCCCAAACTGTTAGTTGATTTACTCTCTGAAAATCAAATTGTGTCATATCATTCTTGTTTAACTCAGGCATTTTTCATTTATACCTTTGCTGCTTCTGAGTTTACACTGTTATCCAGCGATGGTTTATGACAGATTTGTGTCCATATGTAAACCATTGCGATATGCAACGCTTGTGAAAAGTTCCACTGTCCGGAAACTCATAGTACTGTCATGGTTGATACCCTGCTGTGAACTTGGAGCAGGTGTTTCACTAACGTTTCAGCTGCAGCTGTGTAAATTTAGATTAAACAGGATATATTGTGATAATTATTCTATTGTTAAATTAAGTTGTAAACAAACACCCACAAACAATTTATACGGGCTTTTCATTTTCAGCATTGCTGTGTTCCTTCCTGTATTCTTTGTTGTTTTTTCTTACATTAGAATACTTCTTGTGTGTTTAAGGAATTCAAAAGAAGAAAGGCATTACAAACCTGTTTACCTCATCTTATCATTTTTATCAACTTTTCTGTTAGCATATGTTTTGAGATTATTAATAACAGGCTCGATTCACAGCAAATATCACATATCTTTGCTATGATAATGTCAGTTGAATATTTAATTATTCCACCTTTATTTAATCCTGTTTTATATGGACTGAAAATGCAGGAAATTTTGAAAGGTATCAAAAGATTGTTTTTATGTAAAAACAGATCTGAAGTATCTTTCTGATGTAGCTAGCCTATTTAGATTTACAAAGTACTAAAATATTTTGTGATTTTTTTTAATAAAATAATTTGACCCATTTGTAAAAAAAAAAAAAAATGTAAATTATTAACTGAAAAATGGCAGTTATTGAGGAAACATATAAAGTGTTATTATGGGAGTGTTCTTACTTTTCTTGGTAGTGTGTTTCTTTGCCAAATACATTTTTAAATCTAAATTTTTTGAAGCATGAAAAAATGTTCTAAAACAAAAAATATTTTTTATTTCGAAAG
Source organism: Xyliphius kryptos (assembly GCA_025769995.1). Classification (NCBI taxonomy): domain Eukaryota; kingdom Metazoa; phylum Chordata; class Actinopteri; order Siluriformes; family Aspredinidae; genus Xyliphius; species Xyliphius kryptos. The sequence goes on from JAOUQT010039024.1 coordinate 10,865, forward strand.
AGAAAAAGCCCACCATGACTTTTCGAAAATGGTGAATAAACAAGAAACCAGAAATGAATATTAACCCAAGATAGGTGTGCAGCATTTAAAAACATGTTAAATATATTTATAAGGCATATTGGGCACGGTGGTTTAGCGGTTAGCACATTTGGCTTTCAGTGCTGGGGATTCCCGGTTCGAAACCCAATCTGGGTGGAGTTTTCATGTTCTCCTAGTGTCTGTGTGGGTTTCATCTGGGTTCTCCGGTTTGCTCCCACAGTCCAAAAACATGGATTCAAGGTAAATTGAATGCTCTAAATTGTCTTGAATA
>JAOUQT010039031.1:0-11174 GCA_025769995.1 Xyliphius kryptos
CCCCCCTCCCCCCCCCCAAACATAACCAAGACTACTAAACTAACCCAACTTCTAAAAAACAGGTAAATTGTTCTTATAATGTATTGTTGGAAAACGTTTAGACTTAATAATAAAATATTCCATTCCTATTATAATTATTTTGTTTATTTATTTTTTATCTATTTTTGTATTATTTAATTATCACTTTAACAGTTAATAATGTTATAATTTGTGACATGAGAAAAAAAGCCCCATTCATGACATGCTTCTGCTTTTCCTGTTTTCCAAAGTTGATGAACAGGCTCTGTGTTCAGAGGTGGATGTGTTTCATATCACAACTGCCTGCAGCAAGCATGTGTTGCTATGACTGCGAAGTCAATTGCAGAGGAATTATAACTTATGGGTGTGGTTGTACACGAGAGGAAAAACAGTAAGAAAATAGTGAATAAAGGTAGGAATTTAAAGACTGGTAAAGAATGTATAACTTAATGGTCTATAAGTAGGGAGATTTAAGCAGATCATTGTAGTTACAGAAGCTCTGTGTTTAGATGAATTGATCTGGTCTGATACGTACGGATTTGTAATCGCTTTATTTTTATTACATGGCGTTTCAACAGTGCAACAACGCACCCTTGAGGATATTTTAAAGTACTGCGTTTTGATAAAATCACGTATTTTGTACACAGAGTAAAAAAAGGGAAGTCCATTTAAATTGTGGCAATTTTGTGAAATACAGAAAAAACAAATATATTATATCCCAATTTAAATGTATTAATTATTGCTGAATAAGTATAAGAAAACTAAGCTTTTGCAGTTTTTCGGTGAATTTTACACCAAATATGTTTGTCAAATGAATTGCCTCTGTAGATAATGCTAAAAAGTAGAAATAAGATTTTTTCAATTACTCAAATGAAACCATAAACATTCTGAGCGCAAACGTCTTATCCAATATTAGAGCTTTACATATAGGCAACACATTTAAACTTACAGAGGTATTTTAAGTTAGTGACATGGTCTTTTACAGAGGGGGCAGAAGTACATGAGTTCCTTACTTCAGCAAAAGTACTAGTAAAGTAGTAAACTACTCAAGTAAAATTTGAAGTTTGACTAATATTTTTAACTCAAGTAAAAGTATATAAGTACAAGTATTTCTTTAAAAATAATTTGTAACTTAAATTCTTTAACAGGGGCTTTTTTATTGGAGCCCCATCAGATGAAAACATGCTGTAACCCACTATTTAGTGGCTGAATAAGAACTTTGTCAGTAGACGTAATGTTAAGAATTCAGAACTACAATAGCCAATCAATATTACAGTAATGCTTTATTTGCAAAGGGTGAGGTAGCTCAGTGGTTTGGGTGTAGGACTAGCAATCCAAAGGTTGTGGGTTCAAATCCCAGGACCAATAAAGTTACCAATGTATTGAGTAAAAAGTACTGATTTTTCTTTTGAAATGTAGTGAGTAAAAGTATTAAGTGACAGAAATACAAAAAAGTACAGATACAAAAAAAAGTACTTAAGTACAGTAACGAAGTACTTGTACTTCGTTACTTACCACCTCTGGTGTTTTATAAACACTGCTGTTTGAACATACTCCTTTTAAATTCTGAACAAAGAGGGATGTTGGTAAACAGTTAACAGCAAATGCTTATAAGGCCAGTTTAAGAATAATGTGTAAGTCAGTTAGCACTAACTACATTCCATTTACTACTATTAAATTAGTGCGTGGGCCCTGTAAACCACTGTATGTCACGCAACATGAACCTTTTCCTTGTTTTGTTTGTTCTGATGTTTCTGTTTTTACTATGGACATGTGTTATTGAATTACCATGGTTATATTTAAATGCACCTTTTTCATTTGACTGTGAGCTTGAAAATGATCACTGTTTTGGTGATAATTCAGAGTTTTTGCAGGTGCAGCAGTGTTGTGTATGTTTTGAGGCAAATATGTAGAAAAAAAAATAATAAAAAAAGCGGTACTATAAGCTTGGAGTTACATGACATTCGTCCTGAATGTGACCAATATGTTTAGTAAACATATGTTATGTAACCACTAATATGTTATTTAGAAGAAAAAAACTAGTATTAATTCAATGAAACTACACAACAAAATAAATTACATGTTTAAAAACATGAATAGGTTATGTCCTAAAAAGTGGAATGACAGTAAAAATAAATGACATAACTATCTAGTTTTTCCGGTGCCACTTTGAATCATAGAAACTGCTGGTATTATACAACATACAATAAATAATTATTCATTCATTTTTTAACCCACTTATCCTGCTGCATGTTCAGACAAGATGGGACATTTTCTAGTAACGTAATTAAAAACTAAATACTGTAATTTGTTGAATTTAGATTTTAAGAAAGTGCAAAAAAAAAATAATTAATGCTTTCACTGTAAAACACAAATATATGTTTCAATATTAAAGAAAAGAATAGAATATGGTTGCAACATGCTGGAAAATAGATAAGTACAGAGGGAAAATAAGACAGTTTTACAGTTCTGTAAGATTCCACAGTGGTGATCAGAACGGATAATCATGACTATAAGAAACATCCACTAACACCTCAATGTTTGTGAGCAAAGATCAGTCCTGGATCATCAAACGTTGTTTAAATTTTTATTTTATTTTTTGTGCATAACTGCAAATAATTTAGGTCTTTCATAATAGTCAGATTAATTCTTTCTGATTAACAATCTTATTGGATATTCTCTTGTGATGCAGAGGCCATACATGTTTGCTGTTATATAACATTAATTTATGGCAGGTTAAGCTGTTTAAAACAACACTTTCTTTTTTACCTTTCATGATAATGCAAACTGGGTGGAGTTTTCATGTTCTCTCTGTAAGTTTCCTCCCACATCGCAAAAACATGGATTCAAGGTAAACTGAATGCATTAAATTGCCCTAAGCAACTTGTGTGGGTTGTAGACACCGCCTCATGCTCTCTCATGCTATCTCTATGGTGAGAGAACTGACAAAATGCAAAAGTGACCAAAACATCAGCCAGAAAGGATGAGAACAGAGAAAAGGTTTGTGGTCACCACCTGCAGAAGGACTCCTTTATAGGTGGGTCTTGCTAAGTGCCTCTAATTAGAGGGCTTTGAAAAAGCTCGATATTCTTATTATTATTATTATTATTCTTAAGCAGGATTTCTGCCATTAATGCGGCCCGAACCGCACAATCTTCATGGGCTGAGCATTCAAAGCCCTCTCTGTAGTTCTACAGAAATACAGGTTCTAGTTTCTACCTGTTGTCTGTTCCATTTGCACAACAGCAAGTGAAATTGATTCAGAATCGGTGTTGCTTCTTAACTAGACAGGTTGATTTCACTGAAGTTTATTTTAAAAATACAAACACCTACATGTTTCTTACAGAACTGTAAATTACATGAAATATGCACAATCGACATTAATGCAAAATGTATTTTTTAAGTAACATTCAATTTGAAAAACTATATGCTATATGTGTGTATGTGTGTGTGGCTGTGCGAGTGAGTGAGAGTGTGCGCTGCGATGGATTGGCGTCCTGTCCTGGGTGTATCTGCCCAGCGCCCAAGACGTTCTCCCCTAATAGCGGAATAAGTAAAAGATAATGAATGAATGAAAAACATGCTATAAATACTTGAAAACTTTTTTTTTTTTTTTAAAAAGCCCATTTGAAGTTTAGCCCTAATATCTTTATACATCACCTGAAATTGATGGTATCTTATTGATGGTAACTAATCTGATTTGGTTTAAAGAAAAAATTGGATCCATCAGTGGAATATCGTGCTGCAGTGTTAATTCTACTGCCATTAAGTGCTTAAAATAAAGCTACAAACTCACACATGGTCTCTCATTGAGTATATAAAAAGTAATTTAACTGGAACAAGCAGTGTGCGATGACTGGAACTATGGAGGAGCACAAAGGCATTAGTCTGAAACAAAGACCGGACCGTTCTTAGTAGGCGATGACATCTGCTAACATTTATCACTATTGTTCTTTGAGCAATAACCAACTAACAGGCAAATCATCTGGAACCTTCTGTAGCCTGCATTGACCTCTTTTAAAAAAATTCTCGGAATTTTATTAAACATTGATTTGATAGTAATGAAACTAACAACAGGATTTTAACTCGATTTGAATTAAAATCACTGCAAGTTTTTGGACTTTACATAAGACACAAACTGTATAATGCTTCGGGTGTTGATTCAATTAACAGTTTAATGAGAGGATTCATTACTTTTAATGGAAAATACCTAACCTATTTTGTTGTGCAGTACAGTATTTCTCCATTGTCTGGGAATGCATCTCTGATGAGAAAACAGCTCATTGCATGACCTTTCCTTCATTGTAGTTTACTAAACCACTAAGTATGTTAATATACCTCCTACAAAGTCTGATGTGCTGATAAAGCAGTATCTTTTTATATGCATTAACAGTATATTAAGAATAAAAAAGGAATTTTCCAGTTGGCATAGGCTTTCCTTTTACACAGACAAACATTTCTCAAAACCTTTCCTTAAACAGTCCAGACTATTACATACACAGTTTTGATATTGGGGGCAAACGTTGAATCTGAAATACTGCCAGATTCAGTAAGAGTTTTTGCTAACACTTTATAAAGTCTTTATAATGCTTTATAATACTTGTCATAAGCCATTAGTATGTTCATAGATGTACATAACCATACTCATGAAGTGTCATAAGAACATGCCATAAGGCTTTATAACACAATATGACATAATTTGTTATAAATCATATATTTTCATAGTTCACAAACTTATCATAGAGACCAGTGACATAAAGCCTTATAACATTTGTGTTTAATGAGTGCTTTTCCTGAAAATGAAAAAGTGCTTAAAACTGTTTATTAAAGAACAAAGCCCTCTTTACAGGCATAAAGTAGTATTGTGATCAATAACATCTTCTAAAGAGACTGCAGTACATATGACTAATAAAAGCTTCTTAATGCTCTTTACAGACTAAGTGAAGTGTAATCATCTTGTTTTAGGTAAGAATGTCTAAATATCCAAAGAATTAAACGTTTAAATAAGTTCATATTATAATGCATTATGTTACTTTGTGTTATAAAGCCTTATGTTAAATTGTTATTACGACTCATAACTATGATTATGAACATCCATATTACATTTAGTCATTTAGCAGACATTTTTATCCAAAGCGACTTACACATATTCCAAGTTGGTTCGGGACAGAACACAGGGTTGATACAGCACCCTGGAGCAATGGGGTTAAGGGTCTTGCTCAAGTGAACTTAAGTGAACCTGAGATTTGAACCCACAACCTTCTGATTGACAGTCCAACACCCTAATCACTGAGCATTATGAATGCATTATGAATAACGGATTCATAGAAAGTGTTACAGAGTTGTTGTTTTTTTACAGGATTCAAAGTAACCTTGTGGGAACTCACGTTGGTCTGCCGCAGATCTTGCGCTGATACCACTGTTTGCAGTTGGTGAAGTACTTCTTTTCGGTTCCCTTTATCCTCTGCATTGCGCACATGTTTTGCCTGGAATGAAAAACACAGATTCCTTTTCTCGTGTATTTTCTATATGGTTTCCTGTATTTTGATGAAAACTTCAGTTGTGTTCGGTTTTGTACCAATAAATACGGTGTATCGGGGTTCTTTAAAACACATTGGAAACAGAAATGCCATGCGCAACATGCTGCGCGCTCACAGATCACCAGATTGCCAAATCAGTTATTTACTCCACAGAGTAGAAGTGATTTATTTGTCCTTACCCCTGCTGTCTTCCTCTTATTCTGCTGTGCTGAAGAACAGCCTGATACGGAGATTTAGCGGCAAAAACCGCAGCGATTAAAGTGACAAGTAGCGCAGATAAAGTCAGAGGCTTCATTTTGCTGCTGAACTCTGTATTCTCCTCCGCCAGGCTTATTGCCGTCTGTGCACCGCTATAAATACAGCCAGAAGTGGGGGGCGGGACTTAGACACAGTCTACTTACAATAAAATCTCAATATATTATCCATCCAGGACATCCATCTATCCATACACCCAGGACAGGGCGCCAATCCATCGCTGGGCACACACGCTTTTATAAATGCACACACACAAACACACACTATATGGGGCAATTCAGTGTGTGTGTGTTTGTGTGTGTGTGGTTCTGGTAAACAACAAGAAGTTATAAGAAATGCAGTTTAGTCCCAATTACTTCATAACACCCAATTGTTCAGGACCATATAAATATTCTTTATCTTTTAATTATTAGGGTTGCTTGAGATCCTATTGGTTTTGCCTTTTTCATATTTTCATTTTTATGATTTTTTATTTGAAGGTTAGGTGCAGCTGGTGTGCATTGTCACCAATAACAAAAATCACACATTTATGGGACAATAATTTGTTTAATGGTGCGACAAAACGTGTATAGGCCTTTAACTTCTACTGAAAAATTTACCAGACTACATACATTTTTTTCCTACACCAGAAAACAAACAACTTTGCAATTTGGACATATAAGCTACAGCTACGTTGGATTTTGTTAATTAAATAAAACTTTATCTTCTAACACAGCTTTAGTGTTAAAATAGCAGTTGAATAAATGTGTAAAATGGTTGCAAAAAATTGTTAAGTGAGTCCTAGCAAAAGTGTCAACATAGTCATTTTCTATTCAGCGAAATTCATGGCTACAGTTTACTGAATAAGGAAGGCGTAGAAGGTGAAAGTCTAGCTGGGTTAACATGAAAACCTGCTGTCACACCATTTGGGAAAAAGCTTACTGCAAAAAAACAAACTTAACTACATATAAGAATACAATTGTGTTATCTTATCATTATATATTATATATACTGTATAAACATGCAATTAGATTGAAGTTAAAGTTATGTAATGTTTCTTTTATTAACTGACCCTGATGTTTCAAAATACATTCAAAGGAAAGGTTTTTAGATGACGACAAAGTATTTTTACCATCTGTTTTCTCTCAGCCTTTTGACTGTTGACTAAAACTAGAGATAAAATGCAGACGCAAGACTCAAATGCAAGCCTCAAATGCAAACCTTTTTCAAAGCATAAGAAAGCAAACGATTAAAAAAAGCAAAAGCATTTTCAAACCAGGTCATTTGGTATATGTTCATTAGAATAAGGGCACTTAAAGTGTACAATCTAAATCACACAATTTAGAAGGATATATTACTGAAAAAATCCATCACTCACAGCAAAAGCCAATCACTGAAGGTCTTAGTGGCATCAAAAACGTAAAAAGCAGAAATTTCTGGAAGTCAGTAATGAAGAACCGATAAAAATAATGTAAATATGTCTACTGGACACTGCTGGAATAATACATAAAAAGTTTCATTCCTAAAATTTTGCGTGAACTTTAATGATGCGAAGTTAAAAAAAATTCAAGAAAACATTACAATCTTTTAAGTTCACTGTGGGCAAACAGAAATGGTTACACACAATGGGATCATTGCATATTTTAGTTACGTTTTTTTTTCCAATGTCTTAACAACAGAGCTGTAATCCTGCACATGCTTTTTCAGCTGTGTCGAAGCTACACATTAACACTTTTGAGCACTATTGTTACAAATCTAATACGCATTGGGTCTAAACAATATGAGACTGGTTTAAACATGTACTAGTCCAAGGATATTACCATGCACTTTATATTTGAAACAAAAAATTGTGATTACATGTGTTTTTGTGTTAAATACTGTGACAGCAAATTATGTATAATTGTTTCATTGGAAGGTAGGATCAGGTTACAGGTATGACTAAGTCAAATAACTAATGAAAGCTGTAAAGAAACAATGTCTATATCTATGATATAAGGCACTTGGTGTGTGTCATCTCTATAGCAATTGACATGCAGGTAGATTGGAGGGTATGATGTGAGGCGCTTGGCGTATAGCGATTGGCGCGCAGGTAGAGGGATGATGTAGGCGTCTAAAATGAAGTTCATGCTGTAAGCCATGCAATAAGTTTAACGTCAACAGCAAAGAGGACATCTGACTAAATGTGTCCAATCCTGCATCATCGCTTTGCTTCCCAAAAACTTTAATGAAGATGGAAAGTTATCTTGCCAAATAAGCAAATCAATGAGTGACATCATTAAAACGTGCATGTAAAAATGCTCGCCAACCGGGCGTAGAACGGGTAACGGCAAGGAAAATTTTTGTATTGTTTTTTGTTTGTTAAATTTGTACATTTAAAAGTGTCACGTGTTTATGTAGTATATCTGTAACATGATAAATATACAAGTGCCTCTATATCTTCAACCAATTTTCTTTAACCAGCCCTTAGTGGGCACTAATATATCAATATCACAGTAACGATAAATTACATGTAGTCATTAGCACAACTTAAAAAAAAAGATTTATCTATGAAGTTTTAATGCCTACCCTGGCTCTCAACATGCAGCTGATTAGGCTGTTTTTGTGCAAAGAAAAATACAAAGTACTTCTGTTAGTCACACTGAAAGGGCTTTTGCTAAATGCTGTAAATGTAAAAACCATTTATCATCGTTACGCTGCATTCTTCTGAAAAGAGGATGAGGACAAGGGCCTGCTGTGGAATTCTTTTAAATTGGACTTGGCATTATCAGTCAAAGATGACAGGAATGTAACCTCTAACTGCAGGTCCCAAAGCATTTAATGAGAAAATAATAGTGAGTAGGTTCAAATGACATGGGTTACAGGGTCAAAAGTAAATTGAGAACTGGCTGAGATGAAATCAGGAGAGATATAGCAATAAAATGCTAATGTGCAATGAAATCAGATTTCTAGGTGATATACAGTCATGTATAAGATGTATATATTTTATAGACCTTATATTTTAACACATTCGAACATTTAGAAGTGACATTGTAAATTGCCTAAATAATAATAATAATAATAATAATAATAATAATAATAATAACAATAATAATAATAATAATAATAATAATAATAATAATAACAATAATAATAATAATAATAGGGGCAGCACAGTGGCTTAGTGGTTAGCACGTTCGCCTTTCAGAGCTGGGGATTTCAGGTTCGAATCCCAATCTGGGTGGAATTTCCATGTTCTCCCCGTGTCCATGTGGCTTTTTTTTACAATAATAATTCCCTATTATTATCATTATTCTTCCACAGTAATTGGGAGGTAGATAAATGTACATTTAATGCTTTAAATTACTTAATATTAAGAGAATTAAGTGGAAGATAATGAATCAATGAATAATAATAATATGATCATCATCATCATCATCATCATCATCATCATCATCATCGTGGAAATTCATTACAAACTCAAAATGACAAGTTCTGCATCAGATCAAGATTTAAACTGCACTTATTTTTTAAAATGCAAACCAATTTAGACTTCTGTTTTTTAAAAACAAAAAAAAAAACACTGGATTGACCATACATTTTCATGAGGTGTTAGCATTTATGCAGATATGTTTACCTTCAGACATGTATCTAGGGAAAAGTAGAACCACCTGTGTCTCTTTTTAAAAATCTTCAGCTTCTCTGTCTATCAGAGAATCCGCATAAAGAGCCCTTTGTTGAAGAGAAAAGCACAACTTTCCTCTATCATTTAATGATGCAAGTATAAAAACATAATCTGAAATTAGAAAAAGAATTATGTTCCAATTACACTACAAATTAAATTATTTCGGATATTTTTGTCATGTCCTTAAATCATTTTTGACCCATTTGATTTACAATTTCTATTAGGTGCATGTTAGGTAATATTTTTTGTTTGTTTATCTGCTAAAAAGTATGTACAGATGTTTTTGCAAAGCAAGCAGAGTAAATGAGGTTTAAATGGAACATAAAGGTCTGTACAGTAGGTTTCATCAGGGACGTTTGTTTTTGCTTTCAAATATATATCTCTAGAGGCAGCACAGCAGCTGGGTCTTGGCCAGAACCTATAAATCTGAAAAATAGTGACAAAAGGCCTTTTTTGTTCTTCTGAACTTCCATAATGGTCCATTAGCTATGTGGCATGTTTTTGGTTCTTCCTCCACAGTAGCAAGGCTGTGTCCATGACCTTAACATTCCTCTGAGAATGAATATAAAAAGTAGGAATTTTATGAGATTATATCATATTATGAGATGTTGTTACAATTTTTTAGGGAAGATGACACCTTACATAGGACTGTAATAAACGAATTGATGCTTGTCTGTTGCAGCAATTACAACACGTGCATAAAGAATCCCAAAACATTTTAAAACATTTAATGCAGTTTAGTCCATATGGTCCTACAAAATAAACAATATATTAGTCGATGTGTCCACAATCAAAGTTTTTTTTAGCATTTACCTTGTGTTCATTACTTTTATTAGTATCATTAGTCATAATTACAGACTCAATGGTTAAAAAGAAAACTTGGCATTTTCACAGACAAAACCTCATAAACCCCTTCATGTTGGCTTTTACTCTATGGAGCACTTTCATTTCAAGTATTAGATCATTTTACAGATCTAATACTTAACAAATGAATTAAATGATTGATTGCATAATTTATAGAGATACTGTATTATTTTCTTTGTGTGTATGTGATTATTTTAATATTAGTTACTAACCATGTTTTCTTTTATGCACAAGAGTTTATGGTGCAACTGTATTCTAAAATATAGTTTTATTTTGAAAATGAGGTAAAAGATGAAATATGACATGACATTGTTAAAGTCTGTTTCTCCTATTACATTTATGACTGGGTCCAAGAGACATTGCCATGGGCCCCCGTGTTTAATGTGTAACTCAGCTGCTGCCTTAAAAGAAAACCTCCAAGGACAGGAAAGGAATGGTTATTTTTCTTCACATGTTAATACCTGTTGGTGTCCATTTGGTTATTAAAAACTTTAAAAGGTACAGGTGAAATCCCTAAATTCCACTCAGTGTGTGCCTTACAGTGATATTTCAGGTTCACAGCACAAGCTGTTTTTGGGTATTTTTTCCAGTCTCCTTAATCCATGTTTTCTTTATGTCAACCATTATTTTATCCAAATTCACCCACTGGAAGGGAAGCAGTAGGTAATACATTTACATTACATTTACATTTAGTTATTTAGCAGACGCTTTTATCCAAAGCGATTTACAAATATCCCAACTTGGTTTGGATCAGAACACAGGGTTGATACAGGACCCTGGAGCAATGAGGGTTATGGGTCTTGCTCAGGGACCCACAATGGTAACTTCAGTGGACCTGGGATTTGAACCCCCAACCT
>JAOUQT010039040.1:0-11174 GCA_025769995.1 Xyliphius kryptos
ACACACACACACACACACACACACACACACACACACACACACACACACACACACACACACACACACAGCTTAAAAACTGTAGCCATATTTGACCTTAAAATGTGGAATGAGCAACCTGATTCGAAATACCCATTCAATACATCTTGGGGGCTTATAGCCATATATTTTTAAAACCCAAAATGCATGAAAATGCATTAGTCTAAATGAGGAATGCTCTTTCCTGCTTAAAAATAAAATCATTGATGTGTGATCTCGGTAAATGCCCTGTTATTAAAATACAATATTTAGGACACAGTGTTTAATTATACCATAATTCCAACATTTATTTTTTTTAAATTGATACTATGATTATTTTATTTTGGCGGTGCAGTATTAAAGTGAAAGTTATTAATAAAAACCTTTTATTAATAAATTCTATTGCATTATACCTTAATATTACACCAAAACACAAAAAAGCCTCAGGGCACTGTTAAGGTTTGGAACTCCTGAAAACCAGAATTTCCAGCATCAAAACTTGAAATGGATGGCAACAGGTTTAGCAACCTCAGTCATTGAAAATCATTTTAAACATATTGCTTTTCATCTTTACACTTTGAATGTATTTGATGTATCAATGATGGAAATTTGGACAATTAAAGAAACTAACTTTAGTTAGTTAACTTATTAGTTACAATTAGTTAACTTATAACTATTACAAAGATTTAAGCATTAAAACCCAAGAACAGTAATGTTTCACATTCATGACATTATATCAACCACTGACACATTACTCGTTGGGGCAGCACAATGGCAAATTGGTGTGTATTTGTGTGGCTGTGTGAGTGAGTATGCCCAGCGATAGATTGGCACCATGTCCTGGGTGCATCTGCCCAGCGCCCGAAGCTCTACTAGGGTCGCGGTGGGGTTCCCCATGCCCATCCAGGGGAGAATGTCACAGGCACTAAGCAGATACACCCAGGACAAGGCGCCAATCCATCACTGGGCTTGCACACAAACACACCCACACAGGTCAATTTAGTGCACTCAATTTACCTTGAATCCATGTTTTTTGGACTGTGGTAGGAAACCAGACTAATCAGTTCCCAGTCTTTGATGTTCACAAAGTACACCATTTTTCTTTAGAAATTGTAGATATATCCACCAATTAGAATCCACCAATCCACAAGCTGTCTTGGCCCAGCCAAAGCACAAGGCTGAAACCACCACAATGATACCACCACAATCAAGCACAGGTGGCATGAGGTTTTGTGGTAAATGCAGTGCTTTTTTTCTCTTTAAATATAAGATTTCTTTCATTTAAACCAATAAATCTCTTTTTGCTTTACACAAACTCAAAACATCATTTTGGCTTATTTTCCATTAATACAGCACTATATTTATATCTTATCTTATATTCTATATTTAGTTTTTATGTTTATACTTCTATGTTGACATTAGCCAATGTGAGAAATGCCTACAGTTGTTTTGGGTTTCATCTGTGTAAGATCTTTATTGGTTGACCATTCTTAGGAAGGATATTAATGTTCTGACTGTAGACTTTAAACTTCTAGAGATGGTTTTGAAACCCAAGATTAGAATATTTTTTGTTAATAGAATTATAATTATTTAATAGTTGATGTTGACTCACACCTTATTGTAATCCTACTGAATAAAAATGACTGATTTAAATTTCACTGTCACTAATTGTACAGGTTATCAAATTTCTACCACTTACAGATATGGCATATTTAATCAATTTCTTCAATCAATAAATGAACAAGTCAAATATTTTGGTCTCATTTGTAACCATTGGTTATGGTTATTTTGAAATATAGATCATTTAAAGGGTTAGCAAACTTTCAAGCACAACTGTACCAAATAAATTATGCAAATAGATTTTTAAAGCATTTGTTTGCTGCACTGTCAGATCTCTTCATGCTTGACAGTTGAACTGTTAGGTTAGATACACATGGATAAAGCACCACGTTATGGTGTGCCCATCAACTTTGCATGCATTTTCATTCACGAGAATCACTGGAGTCTATTCAAAACCACAGTTAAAAAAAAGAAACAGGCTGGAACACCCCATGTCATTATGAAACAATTGAAAAGGGTCATGTCTACTGGCTACAAGGCTCAGACTTAACGATATATCCTCATTCAGCTGCTGAATAGCTACTATAATTTAGCAGATTATAGAGTGGCAGTTTTCACCTCAGGCAGAATATGGGTCATGTAAAAATAAACTGATAAGGGATTGATGAAGAGAAAAAAAGAATGTACAGACTTTGTATTTAATAGTTTGCAGTTGTAAATAACAAAGAAGATAAATCACCTCAGATAAAAAAAAGCTGTACTAAACATTGCCATGCATGTCTTCGTGATTTATGGGACTCCCAGTTTGAAGTTTATTGCTGATTTTGCCTTGCATGTGGAACCCCAATAAGGACTGATAAAGACAGATGGCATAGGCCAAAATATCATGCCACTTTGTCAGGCTTCCAGTTCAGGTTTTTAAAGCTGCCTTGAAAGAGTGTTGATATTGTAAAATATGTTGTATCAATAAACCTAAATTAAACTAAAATTTAATCTAAAATCTAAAAGAAAAATAAGGAGTATTACTGTGCATATGATATATATTACTTCACAAATAGACCATTATGGTATTTGCAACTGTCCCACCATTAATAAAGCATTTAGGCAAACAGGACCTAATGGATTAAAGGACTTAATTTAATAATTTAATAATAAAATGATTAATTAGGACTTAATGATGTCCAACAATACTATGGTATTGAAACAATAGTTGAGAAATGTATAACTATTGATCAAGTTAAGGTTAAGTACATTTTGTACTGTTGATTTATTAGAATACATTCTGGTACCAAGTAAATGATACTTCAATGATGCACTTTCATACAAAAAAATACCAAGATCAGGCATCAAGTCTGAATGTTTCAGTGAATGTTTCTCTATTTATCTTATAGTCCTTTAAATGGCCTAATCTGGAATAGGATTAAACTGCATTTACCATCAATTAATTAATTAATTGTTTTCTGCTTAATCCACTTCTATGGTCATGGAGTGGTTTCCATGCTTATTCAGGGGAGAACATTCCGGGTGTTGAGTGAATACACACAGAACAGGGGTGCCAATCTATCACTGGGCACACATTCACTCACACAGACTATATGGGGGAATGAAGAGCAGACAATTTAACCTTGAATCAATGTATTTGGACTGTGGGAGAAAACTGGAGAACCCGAAGTAAACCCACGCAGACATGGGGAGAACATGGAAACTCTACCGTGCATTTACCAATTCTTTCTTATTTTTTTTTACAACATTTTTTGTTTTCATCATTTTATCTCTCGTTTTATATTAATGTATTTTTTGCTGTGTTATTATTATTATTTACCGGCTACTGGCTGTTAAACGATCATTAAAGTATACTAACTTCTCACTTACTAACTAAGTAACTAACAATCTATCTATCTTTATAAAACGCTTAGCAGAGAGCTTCAAAATCATGGAGACTTCAAGTCATTTTGCCCATGCTGCCCTTCTTTATGTACATGTATTAATCTTTTTTTCTATTAATAATGCAGGTCACCCTGTCCTCACCTTTGCCATGAAAGATGCTAAAGTTGTTGGCTGTGCAATCCCCATCGGCCTGGTCAGGGTTTGCAATGGAGTCTTGCTTGTTCCAGGTTAAGCATTCGTTTGTGTCTGGCTTGATTTCCATTGGGCTATTTCGAGTTCTGTAAGCAAACAGAAAAAACACTGACCAACAATCGCAAAAAAAATAAAATAAAAATAAAATAAAAAAATCACCTTAATAGCAATTAAAAATAAAAAATGTGAGGTCTCCCCTATTGACTATATTGACTGTATTGATTTTTAAGTAAAATAAAAAGAGATAAAATTATCTACTTTACTTACTGTACTATTACAGTGCACAGTAGGTAAAGTAGAGCACATAGGAATTTGTCCTCCACATTTAACCCATCCATGCACATACATATACACACACTGCTGAAATAAGCAGCCCTGTACACGGCGCACAGGAAGCAATTGGGGATAGGTGCCTTGTCCAAGGAGATGTCAGCCATAGTTGTTTGGGCAGTTTCAGGTGGCCCTCCACTTAGGGTACAAGCACCCAAATGTTATGAAAAACAAAGAGATTGTTATTCTAAAAGAAAATTTAAAATCCACCCTCAACACAGCAATTAAACTAACAATTTATCCATACCTCATTAATATATTAAAAAAATGCACATTCTCCAAATTTGTTCCTTAATTTTTAAGAAGTTGCTTGCCTTTAACATGTTTTTGATAACAGGTGTGTTTTATTGCAGATCTTTTGTACTTAGATGAGAAGATATTTATTAAGAGCAAGCAAAGCACTTTTGTAGGTCAATGTTGTTTTAATAAGCGGACATTGTAAAACAAGAGGGGAGTAAAACAGCAAATGCAACATTTAACTGAAAACAAAGTTTTGTATTTACAGAGAGTGGTACTTAAAAGTTTTTGTAAGAATATTGAGCTAAAACTTCAATCAGATATTTAAGTTTTACAATTCATTTGTTCATCCATTCATTATCTTCCAATCACCAATTATCACCAATCCATGGCTGGGCAAACACGCACGCACGCACACAAACACAAACTATATTGGGCAATTTAGAGCAATTAATTTACCTTAATGCCATGTTTTTGAACTGTGGGAAGAAACTGGAGCACCTTGTGAAAGCCCACGCAGACACGGGGAGTACATGGACTCTCCACCCAGATCGGGATTTAAACTGCGAATCTCCAGTGCTGAGATGCGAAAGTGCTAACCATTAAGGCACTGTGCCGCCAAATCATAAAATTAAGACTTAAAAATAAATATAAAACTTGGTCATTTATTGTCCTGGCATTTTCTTGAAAAATTGCTACTATAATTAAAATTTTACTGTCATTTATTATGATGGCAAGACACCTATGTCCAGATACAGCAAAAAAGCCTCAAACCATGATACTACTACTATGTTTCACAAATGATGTTGTAGGCTAGAATGCTGCCCTGTGAACTCTGTAGGTTAACCACTCTGTAATTATGAGCATCAATAACTGATATACTAAAAAATTTAATGTACCATGATATACTTCCCCAAATGTGTTGTAAAGCTCAGACTTTGACAAATACTTATCCTTTATATAGAAGTGTGCTACCCACCTACACCTGATTGACATTCTATTAATTAAAACACCTGACTAATTTCATAATTTCTTTAAATATGCTATTACCATAAGATCACATTACATTTGGCACACACAAATATGTAATATTAAAAAAAATTCAATTGAATGAATGTCCAACTAATATTTTGTCATATGTTTGATTTGATTAATCTAATTTTAGGACTTTTTCAAGCACCAACTACATTATACTGGATTGTGTCATGTTCTCTTGGTAAGACTCCTAATTAACTAATTAACCTAATTAACAACTTGTATTGTGTTGTAAAAAAAAACAAATTTTGTAATATTTCGCTATTTAGACAGGGGAAAATACTGCAAACAAATAAATTAAATTAAATTAAATTACCTGAACATTTTTTTTAAAAACAGACCATGTGCTCCACCCCATTATGTTATGTGGTTCTTTGTTTTTATTTTTGAATTATAAATGCTGCCCCAAACACTTCCATTCATTTATTTGATGTATTATTAATATTTAATAACAAAAAAAACCAGATACAATTCAAAACCAAAAGTTTTTCTACATTCGGGTTTCTATTTTTGGTTAAAAGCTTTTGAACAAGAAACAAAATAAAAACTTTTTTTCTTCAGTATTCAAAGTTTTCATGTCAAATCAATCAAACAATCAAATAAATCCAACGGTTGTGGAATCAAATCCCAGGCCCACTGAAGTTACCAATGTGGGTCCTTGAGCAAGACCCCTAACCGTCATTGCAACAGGGTTGATGTATCAACCCGCTGTTGTAACCCCAACCAAATTGGAATACCTGCAAGTTGCTTTGGATAAATGCATCTGCTAAATGATTAAATGACTAAAAGTAAATAGCAAGCTTGATAAAACAGCTGCTGCTTATTTTTAAAATAAACTTTATAGTACATTATAAAAAAAGAAAACAATCGACGTTTGCTCTTTTTTAAACCTTTGTTAAGGTTTTTCTGTGAACAAGTCAGCATTTCCCTTTCAAACATTTAGCATTTTAGCAAATCAAAACTTGAGGATCAATGTGAATAACAAATAAGTTCCTTTTGTTTGTGATGGTTGTTGCTCAACTTGCACAACTAACACAACTGTGACAAATAAAAAGTACTAAACATAGGTAAATTGAACTTGAACTAAATGTGTTTTCTTTCATTTGTGTTGCATTTCAAAAGGGCTCTATTCACCGTGTAAGCAAACTAGGAGTTAGAGCCTGATTTATGCTCTCCTTTCTCCTGTCATCCTGTGACAGCTGTAGCCTACCGGCATTATATACATAGCAGTAAAAACTTTCTCACAATAGCAAAAGTACTAAGGGGCTTGAAAATCATAATATATCCATTATTATTCTCTATATATTCTCTCTCTATATATTGATATCTATATCCATATATCCAAATATACATTCATTTATTAATTTATTATCTTTCACTTAATCCTCGCGGGGGTGTTCCCAGTGCCCATCCAGGGGAGAACGTCTCGGGCGCTGGGCAAATACACCCAAGACAGGACGCCAAACCATCACTGGGCACACACACACACACACACACACACACACACACACACACACACACACACACACACACTATATGGGGTAATTTAGAGCAGTCAATTAACAGAAATAAAAAAGTAAAATACATTTTTACTTTTGTAAAAAAGGGTAAAAAATACACTTTTAAATGTTTTTTCTTTCAGCTCTGTTCTAAAAACTCAAGCTAAATGTTATTATTCGTGATAGTCTATGGTGACATTTTGTCAATGGGTTAATATATAAACCATAAAACCGATATCTAATACCATTCCATTCCATTTTCCATCTAAATTATTCCAAATTGGGGTTATGGTGACAGAAGGTGAACAATGAGTCTGACACGAACATGTTTTCAAGGAATCCAGGAAATAACAACTTAAGGATCTTCCTTTCTTGGAAAATGTTCATACAAATTTAATAACTTTGAGGAAAGGGCTCTGCATTGCACACTAGGGCTCCTCCAGATCTAACTTTTTATCTCTTTATGAACGTTGTGCAAATATTTGGATATTTGATGTGTACCATGTAAAAATCTACTCACATGTCCTTTGTCTGAAAATGTTTTTTTTTTTTTTTTCTAACATCAAAATTACTGGTGTATTCTTTCAACACATGACCTTCTTCTTAGCAAGATCAAAGCTGTCTCCTGTCAGCTCTTTTTAAAAAGATTTAAAATCTCACAATGCCTTTATACACTTTATAGTGATGGTACATTTAGATCTTATATCTCAGATCTTAGATCCAGTGAAATACATGCAGAGGATGTCTACCTGCTGTGAGGGCTCATACAGATTGTGAGTCAGAGATACATGGACATTGGTTTGTGAAATCGCAGGTAAAGTTTTTTTTTTTTTTTTCAATAAATAATAAACAAAGATATTTTGGATAAAGGCAAGCAGATATTATACAATAACTGTCTAATTCAGTACACCTTTTATAAATTATTTAGTGTGGATAGTCTGCTTGTAATAGTGTTTTACCCAAATTTCACTCTTTTTCTGTCCCTTTTTATATATAATATATTACCTTATCTCCCTCTTACTATGCCATGCTTATTATTGATGGAAAATAAATTAAACTAGGTAAAATATATAGGCTTAAATTATGAAATAAAAAAATAGAAATAATAAACCAGAACGTTACTTGTATTAAAAACTTTTTCAGTTTTATTTCTTTTTAATACACCCCATTCAGTAAGTACAATGTTATATAGAATATATAAGATACTGTTCTGTGTTCTATAAACATAAAACCACAGAGATATATGCATTTCAGCTGGAATTTCTAAATGAATAAATATTAAAAACTCACCAAAACAGTTTAAGTGGTTATCAGAATTGGCTTTGTATTCCCAGGAGTAAACACCTCTGTCTGACTGAGTTCGCAAGGTATTTTTTGAGTCTGAATCAGTCTGAAACATAAGCCGTCATGCAAAAAAAAAAAAAAAAAAAAAAAAAAAAAAAAAAAGGGGGTGTCCTTCACCTGGTGACTGAACCTAGCAAATATGGGTGGGGCTATTTACGTAAGTCATGTTGCATAGCTCATCTGAGGTCTGTTCCATTTGATCTCTGTCTGCTATTGTTTGTGCTCTGGGCTATGTACACAACCAGCCCATTTTCCCTGAGGATGCATGACTATTGACAACGAGTAGAATGTTAAGCGAGAGACCGAGAAAACCATTTCACATCAAAGGTACTTTTCCACTTGGAAAAAAGTAGGTTCTCACATTATTTAGACATCTATTCATAAAAGGTAAAAACATCTTGTTTTGTGAATAGGAATGTAACTGAAAGCCTAAAACAGCTGAAATGTCATTCATACATCTTTGCAAATGTGATAAACAGTAATTTAATTGAAATGGTTGAAATGAAATGAGTTCGTAATATAAATTTGATCACTAAAATTGATCAATCATGACCAAAACATTACATCAATATGAGTGAAATTAGATGGCGAAAGAGAAAATGACAGAGAAAGTGGTGAAGGGGAGTACAAGCCAATGAGACACAGGAAGAGTAAAGACAAAGGCAGAAAGTGGGAGGGTGATGAGTGAGACTCACAAAAGTGAGTCTAAGAGAGAGAGGGGAAGTAAGTGAATTTTAGTCTCAATCACACTATATTTCATTACCACATGAACGATCAAGCACAAAACAGAAAAAGTTAAAGCTCAAGCATATAAAGTGCAAAGTGATTGTGAATTCCTATCACGTCCTTGGAAAAACTAAGTACCTTTGTTCGATTGTTCTTTCAATATCACCAAACACAAGACCCCTCTAGTGTCACAATGGGGTCTTCCCAACTACCTACAAGGCTAAAACTTTGGTATCATGATTAACTACCTTGTCCTTGAAAAAAGTTACAGGTTCTCCCTCCTAAGTTCAATTGTTTGTTTGGTTTCACCATCGAACGTAACACCTCAAATGGATTGGGGTCTTCACGAGTCCCTAAAAAGCTAAAACTTGGCTCCATTATTTCTTGTTGTGTCCTACTGATAAATTCACATAAGAAAAAAAAAAAAAAATCACATGGATACCGTTGTCACAACTCACAAGGTTTTTCATTCATAGAAAAATTTAATGAATTTTATTATTCATTCATTGTCTTCTGCTTAGTCCTCTATGAGGGTTGTGGTGGGGTTCCCCATGCCTCATCTAGGGGAGAACGTCTCGGGTGCTGGGCAGATACACAGGGCCAAACTATCGCTCGGAACTCACACAGTCACCCACAAAAATTCAGAGCATTCAATTTACCTTGAATCCATGTTTTTGGACTGTAGGAGGAAACCGGAGAACCCGTAGGAAAACCACACAGACATGGGAAGAACATGGAAACTCCACCCAGATTGAGATTTGAACTAGAAATCCCCAGCGCTGAGAGGCGAACGTGCTAACCACTAAGCCACTGTGCCACCCCACACTATATTCATTCCACATATTAATTTCAGATTTTTAATTGCCACAAACCTCACTCTCCAATTATATGTGTATTTTAAATATATACACTCCACAGCCATCATTCATTTAAAAACAATTGGCCTTTTAACTTTATTGCTGTTATCAAGTTTCCCCCCGTAGCGCAGCACTAGTATTCTGTAAGCAGAACATAAAATCTGTCTTGGTTTGTTATTGTACCAGTCTTAAAAAACCTGACAAACATCACATTCAACACCCAGCTTCCAGCTTCTTTTTTGTGCTAAAATAGATTGCAGCTTTGGCTTGCCCTAGCATAAAAATTTTCAGCTGACATTTTTTCCTCTTTTCCTGTCATGGCATGGAAACCCCAAAATAAAAACAAAGGGGAAAAACCTTTCCAAAGTCAGTAAAAAGTTTGCTTAGTAATTCAAATGAAAAGCACACACACACACACACACACAGAGAGAGCGAGAGAAAGAGAGAAAGAGAGAGAGAGAGAAACTTTTTTTTTTTTTTTTACTTTTAACAACGCTTTATTTTACCCAAGGCTAAATTTTAATGGGTATCAAAAAGAGACCCTTTAACAAATATTAAAGAATTAAATAATCACCACAGATTTAAGCAAAGTGTGGTGCGAAGCAGAGCTCGTCATCCACGATCCAGCAAACTGCCTCCCCACAGCACCACACTGATTTAAAAGAGTTAATGTCGTTCAAGCATTTGTAAAAATTTAAATCAATTAAAATTCAAGATTTGACCAGCCGTCTGAAGATCGTAATCACATCGGTGACTGCTGTTTGTGCTACTTTGTTCTTTCGGCTGATGTACATGGCCATTTTGCTTTGTCCTAGAAGAAAGTTCACCAGTTGACACTTGAACTTGTGTTTTTTGACACACTTAAATCCAAGGATAAAAACTTGTTGTGTGAAAACGACATTAAAAGAAAGTAAAACAGAACTTAAAATGACAAATAACTGACTCAGTCTGAAACATTTTAGTAAAGTGTGAAATACGGTTTCTCTGTGGCGACGGAAAGGACAGAGAGAGAGAAATAGAGAGAGAAAGAGAGATGCAGCAACAAAACCAGTTCAAGCATAACATAGTTTAATAACACACATATCAAAGACATGCAAAGCCGATTCTAAATTCAAATAAATCCCAAACAGACTATATTTAAAAATTCCAATACTCAATACACACTTTTTCATTTTCATTTTCACAGTCAGGTATGATTTTCATTTCAGTATTTAAAAATGTGTTTAGTTATTGTTAAGCTTACAAGAACAAATACACGCTTCAAATATTTTAAGGGGTAAACCCCTAATCATTATTGTTTTTTATAATTTAAAGCATGCTTAGGAGGAATCTCGTTTCACTCACACTGAATGACATGTTTAACATGCTAACAGATAAAAGATTTAAAAGGTTTCTACTGTAGTGATACTGACGTAATGTTGGTGGTGGTGTATTGGGCAAGGCAAGTTTATTTATAGAGCACCTTTTATACAGAAGCAACTCAAAGTGCTTT
>JAOUQT010039049.1:0-11174 GCA_025769995.1 Xyliphius kryptos
GTAGGTGTCCAAACTTACCGACTGGAACTTGTGCGTGCGTGTGTCCTATACATATATCATGTTTGATATGATCAGCCTGACAGCGGGATCTCTGGATAGTGTAGGTTTAAATGTATTTTATCATTCACTCCGTGGTCTGCTACAACTTCCATCACATTCACTTCATATTTCCAGTGGAAAAGCTATTACGGATGGTATTTATGATTGTGCAGTTTTAGTTAGCAGAAACCAGAGTTTGTTATTGGATATTTCTCTCGTCTTGGATATTTATTGCCCCATATGTCAAGGCTCACTGAGCACTGCCTGTTTCAGATGATCAGCTAAGCTGATGCCGAGATGCCCCTGAAGAGAGCAAGCCGCAGTTATATGGCTTTTTAGAAGATCACCAAGAGTTACATGCATTTTTACATTTACAAAAATGCTATTGTAATATATAATGGGACAAGGTGAATGTTCAGTTCCTAATCT
This sequence comes from Xyliphius kryptos, assembly GCA_025769995.1. Lineage (NCBI taxonomy): Eukaryota > Metazoa > Chordata > Actinopteri > Siluriformes > Aspredinidae > Xyliphius > Xyliphius kryptos. The sequence goes on from JAOUQT010039049.1 coordinate 469, forward strand.
AATGGCACTGAATGAATAAGGCTTCCTGTTTCCATCATCCATCTAAAAATAACACAAAGCTGGTGTGCATTAGAAAAGCGGTGAATAGAGCCGACTGGGAAGACTGTTGTAGATAAAAAGGACTGCTTTTTGTTCCATTTGTCTTTCTGTCGGAGTTTGTCCTCAGTGCCTTCCCTGTAATTCTGATGGAGAGTGACCTTGGTGACAGCAAGATCAGACTGTTTGTGTTCCTCACATCAGACATGACAGTACCGATAGTGTAAGCACAGCTCTCTGATGCAAAGATTGGGCATATTTGTGCTGTGTTTTTACCGCTTACCAGTTTCCTTCTTTTCCAAGATATATCTGTGGCTTTTGGGAGGTTTTACATTTTCTCCCGCAGGTTGTCCACTTGAATGTGCCATATCTGCTCAGAGCACAGTGTGGTTGAGTAAATGTTGCTGAAACATTAATGTTTGAGCGGTCATGTGTGCATTTGATGTGAGCAGATGTGCCTTGTTTGTCAGCTGACCTACTTTTCCGTAATTATGAATTAAAATTTTATAACTGAGGCTGATGGAGGAGGCATTGAGAGTTTAGACTGGGGTCCTCAGAAGGACGTCTAGGATGCACTAATGGACATTAAATTCATTTGTCTAATTCTAGTAAAGGCTGCCAATGTGGACTAAAATCCAATGGCTGTAATTTGATAAAAGATAACTTTGTTTCCACAAATCAAAAAATCTATTACTTATTAAATACTTTCTGGTTTTTAGTTCTTTCTGTGGTGTTCAGCAGTTTGAGGAAAGTTAGCTAAGCTCAGCTGTTTTTCAAATTCCAAAAATGAACCAAGTAGAGCCCCACCCTTAATTAAGGTTTCCTTTGAAGTAAAGCACACACGTGATCCAAGATATTACAGTATATTTCTTTATAAGAAGAGCTCTTCTTAATGGGAGGTAGGGAATCAGGAAATCAGGTCGGGTAAAGGGATGCACCTATAGGTTGCCTATACCTTTTTTATTTTAAGGAGTGGAGATTAAAGGAATGAAAGAGATGCCAACGCACTGATTCATTTTATTGTGACATAAAACCAGGTCCAGTGTAAAAAAAAAAAAAAAAAAAAAAAAAAAAACAATCAAATGTTTAAATGAAATAAATTGCTAGTAAAATGTCCGACCCTGCATACAATTTAAATAAAATGCGGGTAAAATGATCATTTTATTCATTCATTATTTTTCAGTTGATCCTTAATTGCCCATCTAGGGGATAATGTTTTGGGCACTGGGCACCATGACCGTGTGCCACTCTATTTCTGGGTACACACTCGGTCACCCTTTCTCTCAAACAGACTAAAGGGGCAATTTAGAGCAACCGATTCACCTTAAATCTATGTTTTGAACTGTGGTAGGAAACCAGAGAACATGATAACTTCACTTGGATCGGATTCAAACCTTGATCCCCATTACTGAGAGGGGAATGTGCTAGCCAGTAAGCCACTGTGCCACCTGGAAAATACACAATTTTATTATAATTTCTTTATATAATTAAACTATGGCTCAAAAGTTTAGGATCACATGCTAATTTCCGTCTTCTTGAAAGAAATGCACAGTGTCATGGAAATCCCAAACAATATTGTCCATTTCACAATTAATTTGGGCTTACATTGTCAACTTGTTAGCAACATAAACCACTTAGTAGACTCTGTGATAGTCAATTTAAATTTCTTTATCATTCTAAGTCTTCTAAATTCTGATAAGTGAAATATTTTATTTATTTATTTATTTATTTTTTAGTAATTTCTATACCCCGGGGCATGTGGATGTCCTACGTTCATAATAGCATCAAACGATAGCTCGGCTTGCACGTACCACTACAATTTAAACATACCTTAGGTGGCACACCACTCTTATTACCCCTCACAGATGTTTACCTCAGAGTACCCAAAAACAAAAGGGGAGGGACATCCAAACTAGATATTTATACAGCTGCCTCTACTGCACTGAGACACTATGGCACTAAAGCCACTCGAAGCAAGCACGGATGCTATAGACCTTGGTTCAGCAGACAAGCAGTTACATGTGTGGTGCTACTGCATTCCACCTGTTTACAGGTTCAGTGAGTAGTATTGCCGTGCTGACGGCTCTTTGCGACCAGTGGAACCCAAAGTAAAGAAACCCCCTCAAGTGAGATTCCCTCGAATTCGTAAGAAAATTTGTAGGCGACGTGTACCTACTCTAGCAAAAGTGGAACAAAGCGAGGAGGTATCACCGCTTGTGCTGAGCCAGAGCGCTAAAGGTTGTGATGTAGCAGACGCGCTCCTTGAGAAATGATGTCCCAGTGCTGAGACGATAATTAACTACAGGTGTAACCGCAGTTGAAGCAAATCACGACTCATCAAAGCGCAACGCTATGCATGTAAAAACACCCTTAAGCCACGGATAGGTTTCCTACAAGTATTTTATTGAACGTTGAATGGTTTTTACTAAAATATAACTAGCTGTTCTGTAATTGTAAGTAGCAGAAATGTGCCAGAGAATTAAATGTGCCTTCACTTTCCTCTGGTCAGGGCTTAAAACAAAAAAGAACCTTCTGCTTGTTCCAATAGTCAGGGTTGTAGGCATGTGTGCTAGTACATCTGCATGCATGTGAGGATGCAGGTTACTTTGAGCCACTGCCTTACCAGGCCAGAATAACAATATGAACATCCCAAGGCAATGAACGAAGCAAGACAAATCATATCCAGTTGACCTTGCTGTCAGAGTTATGAGATATTATATGCTATTGATTTTTCTGCCATATTCTGCTTATAACTTTTGATTCTTTCTCTCTCTTACACGTGCACATTTCCATAAAGTATCAATTAAACTTCTTGGCCAAAGGCTCAAAATAAATACGAATACAGTATAAGACACAAGTACAAAAATAAATAATAATAAATATATTCATTTTACATCGTGCCTAGTAACACCTCTTTCCCATGATTTATTCACAATAATGAACGCTAATCCTTCCCTGTGCACACACACACGCTCACACAGACCTTTTAATGTAGTTTAATGTAGAGCAGTCAATTTACCTTAAAGGAAGGTTTTTAGACTGTGGGAGAAAACTGGTGAACCCCGAAACCCACACTGACACGGTGAGAACATGGAAACTCCACCCAGATTGAGATTCAGACCTTGATTCTCAAAGGCCATGGTTTTGCCTTTGTTGAGACAAGTTTACTCTCCAAAGGTAGTCCAAGGCATTGGCATGTTTAGCAGTACGACTTCAGTTTGGGCTAGAACGCTGCATTTAAGTGAGCAAAGGTCCTCACTGTGACTTTGTTAACTGTAGTGTGACGTGTGGGGTTAAATCAGAATGACCCTGTTAGTAGAGCATTTCTGGGCTGTGCACTTAGCACTTTAGAACCACTGGGGCAGAATTTAATACCAAAGTGCTGCCCACACAGTTAAAAAAAAAAAAAAAAAAAAAAAACATTTTAACAGTCAAGAAATTAATTTGTACATTTAGTTATTTAGCAGACACTTTTATTCAAAGTGACTTACAAGTATCCCAACTTGGTTGGGGTCAGAACACAGGGTTGAAACAGGACCCTGGAGCAATGAGGTTTAAGGGTCTTGCTCAAGGACCCACATGGGTAACTTCAGTGAACCTGGGATTTGAACCCCCAACCTTCTGATTGATAGTCCAACACCCTAACCACTGATCTACCACTCCCTACATTGTGTTCTCTGTTGGTCAGTATCATCACAGGAGGGGTATAGTGTGAGTGGTAGTTTGTCAGTTCTGCAGGGACACTGACGATGTAAGTGGATTTCCGTGCAGCAGTGCTGCTGTAGTTTTATTTAAATAAATCGCAGTGACACTGCGGGGATAGAAATAATGCACAAACCAAATATTACCTGCTCTGTGGTGGTACTGTTGGGGTCCTAACCATTAGAAAACAGAGGAAAGGGGACTAATAATTTGGCTCTAATATTTGTGCACTACAGTATATTCTGCAGAACACCATTTTCTAATCCAAACTGTTACAAAGCCATTGAAGGACTGACAGTTTAGGGACGATGTCAATTTTATACTTGAAATTTTTTGTGAATAAACTACTGCTATTCCATATTTAAGCTATTTTATAAATGGTGTACACAATAAAAGTAGTAAAACCCAAATACTAAACATATATAGGTCAATCCAGTATGTTTTGTCAGTGTAAATTTTCAGTGTCGATAAGTGCCAGTGTAACTTGAAATATTTTTAGTGTTTTGCTTAAACGCATTTAATTTGTCTCTGTATAAAATGCCAAATTGAATTAAGGCAACATTCATCAGTTGCATTTCTATGTGAAATGTGTCTGAAATAAATACAGTTTAAGGCTGACCACTTGTTTTCAGTTCACCAAGGAAACAGACTGCTACAGGGTCGATGTACCTCACTCGTTTTTAAGTATATAAAAAAAAATTTAATCTAAGACATCATTTCTTAAAAGATGATTCATACGAATGAATAAAACAAGGAACAATTGAAGCGGGTGTAATGTATCCATTTCTTCTAACAAGGAATTACAATAAAGAAATGTAAATAAAATCATTAGTTTTTCTATAAAGGCTTTTTTTTCTGATAAATGGTTTGGTATTATGTTTCTAAATTGCATTTTAATGCCAGTCATTACACATCATATAACAATATGGGACAAATGATTTTAAAAGTTAAATCCACCTTCAAATCGGCTTTAAAAAGAGACAAAAGCTCTTTTTTGAAGTCAGCCGCCTCTGCAGATGTCTGAATTGTGTGATAAGCTGATGGTTATCTTGAGATCACCCATCTACTCCAATAGCCTACTAAATAGCTGTGCTGTCTTATCATGACTCATACCCAACAAATGAATTCTTTAGTATTTGGGATTTTTTTTAATTGCCCCAGAAAATTGCAATAATGGGGTTTAATTGTCTGAAGATTTTTTTTTTTCCTGTCTAGAGCTATCAAGCAATCTGACATTCACCTTTAAGTCACAAAAGCCTTTAATCTTCTGACATTCAGCATCCCAACTTGGCAAACAACAACTTTAAAGAAGGTCATCCATGTTATTTAGCTCCATACTTACCCGAACATATATTTTTTTTTATCTTTGAATTGCATACATTATCAGTTAATTGTGCAAGTGTCTGAGCTCCACTTTAGTTTCTTTTGACAAGATTTTGAATAAAATGGAAAAAGACCACTACTGTATAAGAACACATTGACTGCCTATCTTAATTTGCTTTGGAGTAGCAGGATGATGAATGTAGTTGCTTATGGTTAAAAGGCAAAAAGACTGTTATGAATGGCATTTTTTTTATTGCGTTCTTTTGATAGTAGACATTTTACACCCACAGTATTTTATCCATTTTACTTTTGATCTTTCTGTGGTCAGACACAGATTATAGGATAAGTGGACCAATTATAGCAGTCACTACTGTAGTTCAACCAAAATCTATATGCGGTCTATGTGAGCCAGTCAAATTTTATCACATCAAACTGACCAAAATCACATCTTTTGTGGACCTTGCTTTGTTTTCTGCAGCATAGTCATGCTGGAACAAACCGAAACTTTCCTAAACTGTTTAGGATTGAGTTGTCTAATATGCAAGGAAGGGTGTTTGTAAGAATTGAACTAAACGTAAATTTAATGATTTAAAGATGTTTCCCAATACATATGTCCATATAATCTGCAAGTGCATGTATTCTAAGAATCAAATAAAATTAACCCTAGAGGATTTTGCAAAAACTCGTTTAGCATTTTTTTGATGCAATTATCACTTCAAAATACACTTTATTTGCAAAATACATACAAATGTTGAAATTGTAAAATTTCATGTACTCATTTTTCACAATAAGGTAGTAAAGATGGACAACCAAAATGTTTATTTCAATTTTTGTAAGGATTGTAAAGGTGAAATGCAAACACATTAATTGAAGGTAATCAAATTAGAAAATAAACTGGTAATAGCAGTCGGAAAGGGGTACTTTTATGAGGTTGTTGCTATTGTGATAATACACACGCGGTCTCACACTGGCAAATTGTGGCAAAATGTTCATGAGCCCATCAACACCAGAACATTAAACAACATTGGTGCGTGGCACATTTGGAGGGCGAAAGCTGCATCTCTTTATTTTGAAAATTCCATCCAGGAAACACTTTGTTGAAGATCACATGGACAAACCAGAAGGTTTTTGTAACAAAGGTTTGTGAACAGATGAGCCCAAATTCGATCTTTTATGAAACACTGAATTTCAGTGGAATTCATTGTAAACTCTTTAGCGAAGTCTATGATAATCAAACATTTAAGCTGCACCCCTGCATGTATATGCTGTATTTTTAAATTTGCTTAAGTGTTAAGTGAAAACGTGTTGTATTTGCTTATTGTGCTTACACACAGGAATTTCTCTTCCAAATTTTAACTCCTAACAATTGGATATTATTTGATAAGCTTCATGGTTTTTTAGTTTGCAATTTTATCCATGAGAAAGCCTAGGTTACTTTGCCATTTTAATTCACTGACCAATTATGTCATTGGGACTATTAAATTGTTAATATTTTACAATTTTGGGTTTCCTTCCTAGCAAACATATGCTACATAATTTAGATAATTACAGTACATAAGCGGTTATTCTATAAATAATTTACTTAGTATTGATTCCCTGCTGCCCTGAGGGACATCTGTCCATTAGGAGCTTTAAATCTAAACAGAACCCAGGTTTCTTCTAAGAATATGAATAAATATGACCCTCACAAGGCACAGGAACGAATGATCCAGTTTCATGTTTATTTTACAGATTTTAGATCAGTTTTAGTCTTTTTCCACTAAAATAATTTACAACATGGGCACATTATATTGTTCTGTCAAACACTACAGTACAAGAACATCCACAAATTCACCTTAAAAGTTTACCGTGCAAAAAAAATGCCTTGCGTTAACCATATCCGGAAGCAGTGTTTACTACTCTGAGCTTGAAGAAACATGGATTGTGGTCAGATGAACCAATATTTATTTATTTATTTTTTTTATATATTTTTTAAAAATGTTTTATCTGCATCAAAGATTAGCACTCAAATGACTGAAGAACTTAAGTGCAGCAGCGCGCTGTGAGCATCAACAATAAATCCAGTATTTATAATAACATAAAATAGAAAAAGTGTAGTGAGATATATTTATTGCAGTTGGCATGTGAACGTTAGCATGTGAACGAACGTGGTATTTAGGTCACATTCTGCTGGCATACCTTTGCTTCGCTTAAAATTCCTAAAAACCTGTTATGTTTAAAAACCTGTGTTCTTTATCTGAGATTGGATTTTTACTTTTAGAACTTTCTGAGGATGGAGGACTTATTGATGCATTTTAATTATGTAGTTATATGTAAATTTATATTAAAAAGTGTTTATATTTTTTTCTCCCCTGTACCAACTTGCCTTCTTTAACTGATATATATTGTTAGTAATGAACCCTCTTTTAATTACAGAACTGCCATAATTCTTTCCTCTCTCTTATGGAACTGTTGTTGATTTTATCATGCACTTCTATGATGCTAAATTTTTATATGTACTCTGGAATGGTGACCATGGATGGCAATTGATTTAAGCTTTAAGACATGGAACACCTTTAGAACTTCATATTGGATGTGTCACGCTAGGCGGCTGGTTGTAGGAAATGGTAGCTCGCACGGAGGGGAGCTACCATTAGCTCGCACGGAGGGGAGCTAGAAGGAGCAGGATCCAGGTGAGGTTGCAAAAATAGGCGTTTATTAACACAGAGGATAAACGCTATGAACAAGAACACAAAACCCAACGCGCAGTACGGGACATGTAAAACGAGACGCGACGAGGACGGACCGGAACTGAAGAGAATATAAACAAAAAGTCCTCATCACGTGATGAATACCTAACCAATGAAAAGGAAACAGAACACAAAATAAGGCAGGTGAGCCGAGCGCACCTGACAGTTTGCCCCCTCTTTTCAAAGAGCGTCCACCGTAGGGGGGCGCGACGAGTAGAGAAAAAAAAAGGATCCCCGCCTCTCCGGCGGGCGCCGCGAACGGCGGCTACAGTTCTCCGTCCCTCTGGCGGACGACGAGGGGGACGGCCCTTCATTCCTAGACCCTCGGGTGGGCGACGAGGCGGGCGGCACAAAGTTCTTTGCCCCATGACCGGCGGTTGCCGGTCCTCCCCATGGAAGGAGGAAGTGGAACTGACTACGGCCTCAGTGGAACTGGCTACGGCCTCTGTGGAACAGGCTACGGCCCTTGCGGAACAGGCTACGGCCTCTGCGGAACAGGCTACGGCCTCTGCGGAACAGGCTACGGCCTCTGCGGAACTGACTACGGCCTCTGCGGAACTGACTACGGCCTCTGCGGAACTATCGTCGTCCTCAGAGGAACTGTCGTCGTCCTCAGAGGAACTGTCGTCGTCCTCAGAGGAACTGTCAGCAGTGGAACCGTCAGCAGTTGTAGTGGAACAGACTGCGACCTCCGTGGAACTGTCAGCAGTGGGACTGTCAGCTGTGGAACTGTCAGCAGTGGAACTGTCAGTGGAACTGTCAGCAGTGGAACTGTCAGCAGTGGAACTGTCAGTGGAACTGTCAGCAGTGGAACTGTCAGTGGAACTGTCAGCAGTGGAACTGTCAATGGAACTGTCAGCAGTGGAACTGTCAATGGAACTGTCAGCAGTGGAACTGTCAATTGAACTGTCAGCAGTGGAACTGTCAATGGAACTGTCAGCAGCGGAACTGTCAATGGAACTGTCAGCAGAGGAAAGCCCTACCGAGAGAGCTCCACAGCGGATACCCGGAGCATAAATCTGCTCTGCCGCTCCGCTGTGGGGCACCTGCGCCAGGACCTAATATTAGGCGGAACTGGTGATGACGGCCGTTTAATCGCGCCCCGGGTAAGATCTGGAATCCACCCGGGCGAATTGAGGCGGGTGGCACGAGTGAGAATGCGATCGCCGAGGCGGAACGGGAGAAAGTCATCCTCGGACAAATAATCATCCTCAGAGCTCTCACGTTCCACCTCCCTGCGATCCACAATCAGCTCGTACCACCATGGCGTCGCCCTCCTGAAGGACGCAGAACTCTGGGCCGTCCTCCTCGCCGTCCGCCGGAGGGAGGGAGAGCCCTAGCCGCCGTCCGCGGCGCCCGCCGGAGGGGCGGGGATCTTTTTTTTTTTTACGTGACACCAACCTAATTAAAGATCATTTATCACAAGACCAAGAAATTTAAAAGAATACAAAATACACACCACCTTTATCCGCATCTGACTTAATTGATTCTAAAAAAAAAAAAAAAGAATAAAGTAAATTACTGTAAAAGATTTGTCATGGTTGAGTGTCTGTGCTTGCAATGCAAAAGTGCTTTGACTGCTTGAGTAATCAAATCATGTCAGTAGGTGGCAGCATGAAGTGCAATACTGACTGATCATTTAATACAATAAATAGAGGAATGTTTTCCAAATGTGCTGATGATAAAGTGTACATTATTAATAAATGTAATAAATATTTGAAAGGCAAATGTAAAGTCTGAACTGGGCCCTGGGTGAAATTCTGACCTAAATAAAGGCCCTAGAGAGTGAAATGTTAGGAATGATAAGGTTAAATGGCACCTATTCTTACACAACGTATTCAATACATTAAAAAAAATACTCAAAAAAGCAACATTAGGCACAGTTTATCTTTAAGTCCCTGAACGGTTGGGTAGAAATAAAAAGGAAAGAGCTGTTAGAACCTGTGGGATTTAATCAGACCGCAGTATCCTGCAAATCTCAATTGGGTTTATGACATGTTCTGGCACCACAAGCACAATGTCTTAGTTAAATCAGCCATTCCTGATTAGTCATGTGTGCTTGCTGGCCCACGTGTCAGAGGGAACAGCTCCTAAAGCAGGAAAAGAATAAAAATAGAAATCAATTTGAGGAAAGGACTTTTTGTATCATAAGAACAAAATGGTGAATTTATTTAGTTTCTGTTACTATTGTTTATTAAAGCAATAAAGCACGAGAGAGCGGAGAGTTTTTTTCCTCTTTTTCCATGATTTATTCACAATATTGCACAACTTCGGGTGCTGTATTGTTTTACAAAACGGTTACGAACACACTATAATATTTAAAAAAAAAAATTGATTCATATATGCATTTATTAAAATTTTATTTATTAATAAACTGGTCTTTTTTAATGTGATCTAGTCCGGTTGTTAAAGTAAACACTGATCGCTGAGTAACAGGTTTTCGGGTTTTCTCCAACAATCAAATACCATGTAGTGGCCAAATTACTGAACGCAGGAAAATATTGTATCGTATATCGGGCATTTTTACAAATGTAAGGTGCTCAGGGGTGTGTGTTGTTGATAATGTAACAGCTTCAGAATGCCAACGCCTCAGATTTAAGGCACCAATCCATCACACACACACACACACACACACACTCTCTCTACCTGGGGGTAATCTGGAGCAGCCAATTCCCCTTGAACCCAGGTTTTTGGACTGTGGGAGAAAACTAAGGGCATGAAAACTCCACCTCGAACCTGGATCTTTAGCGCTGAGAATTGAACGTGCTAACCATTAAGCCACTGTGCCACCCTACTTAAGAAACATTCATTCATTCATTATCTTCCGCTTATTCCTTTTTGAGGGTCGCTGGGGGGTTCCCCATGCCCATCCAGGGGAGAACGTCTCGGGCGCTGGGCAGATACACCCAGGACAGG
>JAOUQT010039059.1:0-21495 GCA_025769995.1 Xyliphius kryptos
GTACTCACTGCTACTCCCCGCAGCCTCTACTGCCCCGGGTCTGGTTGGCGTTGGCGCCACCTAGGGGCAGTGTGACATATGCAAGTGTTATAAGTATGATCTAATTTTAGTATAGCTTAAGTGAAGTGGTGTCACGTGTGCGTGCTGGTGGCCGAAACGGGAAGCTCGCACAGAGGGGAGCTACCGTGTGCTCGCATGGAGGGGAGCTGGAAGAAGCAGGATCCAGGTGAGGGTGCAAAATGGCGTTTATTAGAACAGAGATAAATGCTGCATACATTAAATCAAACCAACACGCAACACAGAACATAGAAATAGCGACTGAAGGGTATATAAAAGAAAAGTCCTTATCACGAGACAAAGACCGACAAATGAAAACACAGAACAGCTAATTAACTAAAACAGAATAAAGCACAAGTTAATTAAATGAACTGGAACAGACAAAGAGGCAGGCGCGCCGAGCACACCTGACAAGTGGTCTATCAGTAAGAATTTTTATGGAATTACTCAGTTCCTGATCACTAACCACATCATGTGTGACCAAAAACACTAAAACTCAGGAGACGCAACTCGCGTCATCCTGCGTGATGACGCCGGAGACGTCACAGGGGTTACACATCATGCTTCTGACTCCAACATAATTTGCTGGTGACAGGTTTCATAACAAACTTGTCTTTATAGTACATTAGACCTTCATAACACATAACTCCCTTAATTGCGTGGATCTGTGGATTGGTGTTTCTCATACACCACCACTGACAAGAAAGCGTGAGGCTGATTCGGCTAAAACTGCATAATATATTACAAAAAACAAGCTGGCCAATTTAAAATTTGATAAACTGTTTAAGTTCTTAAAAGAGATGGAATGACCTTCCAAAAACTTTAACACTCAAATGGCATCTTAATGACAAAGGTGTAGCAGAAATGCACCAAGCTATTGCAAGTGTACTTGTAGAAAGGTTGACAAAAATGATATTAAGAGGGCTCTGGTAATGCCATCTGCAAGTGTGTCATTTAAACGTGAATGCAGAGGTGCGTTCTCTGCTGAAAACCAGAGATGCTGCTTTCAGGTCCGGCAACTTACAGCAACTTAGAAAGGCTGGAAGAGAGTTGATTGCAGGGGTAAAATGGGTGAAAACCACATATGCTTAGAAAATCCAGGGACACCTCTTATCCCAGGATCCATGGAACATGTGGCAGGGTATTAAGTGGGAGGGGTAGCTCAGTGGTTTGGGTGTTGGACCATCAATCAGAAGGTTGGTGGTTCAAATCCAAGCTCCACTGAAGTTACCAATGTGGGTCCTTGAGCAAGATCCTTAACCCTCATTGCTTCAGGGTGCTGTATCAACCCTGTATGGTGACCCCAACCAAGTTGGGATACTTGTAAGTCGCTTTGGATAAAAGCGTATGCTAAATAACTAAATGTAAAATGTAAATGTAAGTGCAACACGTACTGAAAAAACAAAGAAGCACAATGATCCAAAGACACCACTCAGTGCATGGAAATCAAATGACGTATTGTTAGATGAAAGTGTAAGAGGAGAAAATTTCCATTGGTTGAAAATAAGCAAACCTGTTTCACTTCCTCTTTTGCCGATTCGTGGAGAGTAAGAGAAGTGAAAATTGGTTAAGAGAGCATCTAGAGTAGATGAGTTCTCGGGGCGTATCCAGGTGTCAGTGAGAACCAAGACCTGAATCCTAGAATGAGCCGCAAACGCAGAGATGAAATATGATTTCTTGGTGGCTGACTGACATCTCCAGAGACCTACAGAAAAGGTAAAGGACTTGTTTGTATTCACCTGCTGGAGAGTGTGCAGGTGTACTAGAGAGAGCCTTCTCATCTGAGGTAAGGAACATCTGCATGGGAGGAAAATGACAGGGAAAAACTGAAAACATATACTGCAGTGGGAATAGGTAAAGAAACAAGTACTACAAGAGTTGGGGTTATCCAAAAGGAGGGGTAAATAAAGCAATAGGTTGATTAAAGTATAAGAAGATGTACTCTGTGCAGTTGCGCTGTCATTGTCCTTGCTTGGTGGATTCTTGCTGGTAGACTCGCAGGTCTTTTCAAGAATAGGTCTTCACGCAAGAGGGCTGAACATGAGAGGGTTGTAGCTTCCATTGATGTATCAGCGGTTCTTTCAGAGGTGAATCGATTGGCACACGCAGTTCTCTTAGCAGTGAATTGACTGGCACACGCAGGTCTCTCAGAGGTTAATTGATTGGCACACGCAGTTCTATCAGCGGTGAATCGATTAGCTCACGCACTTCCAGTGCTCCTCGTGACTCCAAAGCGCCCGGTGCTCCTTGCGACTCTGAATCACCGGGCAATTGAGAGTCGCGAGGAGTAACGGGTGATTCGCGAGGAGCACTGGGCAATTCGGAGATGCGAGTAGCACTAGATTCACCACTTGGAGAACTGTGTTAACCAATCGATTCACCACTGAGAGAATTGTGTTTGCCTATCGATTCACTGCTGAGAGATCTGCGTATGCCAATCGATTTACCGCTGTGAGAACTTCGTGTGACAATCGATTCACCGTTGCTCCTCGCAACTCTGAATTACCCAGGGCTCCTCGCAACTCCGAATCACCCGGTGCTCCTTGTGACACCGAATCGCCCAGGGCTCGGACAAATCACTTGTCCCCAGCACGGCTCTGATGAATCACTCTGTCCTTAGCGCAGCTTGGATGAATCACTCAGTACCCATCGTGACTGGGAAGAGGAATTTAATTTGAGTGAGGTGACTTGTTTTGCTCTGTTTGCCATGGCTGCCCTTGTTTCTGCCTAGAAACCTCCTCGTTAATTCCATATTTTCTCAGGATGGCTTTATTTTGGGCAGCACGGTGGCTTAGTAGTTAGCACATTCGCCTCTCAGCGCTGGGGATTCCTAGTTTGAATGCCTATCTGTGGGGAGTTTATGTGTTTTCCCCGTGTCTGTGTAGGTTTCCTCTGGGTTCTCCTGTTTCCTCCCACATTCCAAAAACATAAAGGTAAATTGAATGCTTTAAATTGCACTGTCGCCAACGACCCTCATAAAGGAATAAGCGGAATGTAATGAATGAATTAATAAATGCCATCATTTGCCATAGCCTTGAGTGCCTCACGTCCATAGACAAATATGCCCCACATATGATCCTGCTTTTCTCAGATATGGGACTAAGTAGATGGCCCAGTCTTCTCTTGACCACCTGTAAGCACCAGTCGATCATCTTCTACTTTAAGCATTAATAAAGAGCTAATGTCTTCCCCCCCACCATTGCCGCAGGGCCCTGGATCCAAGCAAATGAAAGTATTAAATTAAAGTAAGTTAAGTTTGTTCAAGCATTATGAAATGGCTTATTATGTCCTGCCTTATGACATTACATGTGTCAGCATCACTCCTTCCAACTGTTACAATGAGCATTTCTCTGATCCAGGTTGTGGTTCCTTTAGTGTGCTTGCTTGCCCTGCCGTAATGCTGTTTGTTTGTTTGGTTAGTTAAATAAATCCTATTCTGCATATGTGTCTGCCTTCAGCTTGATCCTGTCCAGCAATTTTGTATGTGGGTCTATGCTAGCCTATGCTTTGGAAGGTGCTTCAGACACTATCAGCTCAAAAAAAAATGTTCTTCGGAGTCACCACACAGAAAGGTGCTCCATAAGCAGACTGTCATCAAGAGGAAGCTTTTGAGCCTGACGCATTCAAGCCTATCTACACCCTAACAATCCTGCTGTGTGCACATCCAAGCCAGTCAGTAGATCTTTTAAATACAGAAGTCTAGAGACTATGACACAAAGAGCAAAAATATGACACCAGTAGCCCAAGTGTGCTCAAGTTGTCATAACAGCTAACAGTTAGCTAACGGTCCTCATGTGGCCTCATGTTCATGCAATTTTCCTCCATCTTTTTACTCCCCATTAATATTTTGAACTTTTATTTTGATGTGCTATCTAGCCTCTCTGAACTATGCTTTTGTTGTTTCCAGTGTTACATTGTGTGGTCAATTAGTATCAGCTAGATTTTAATATCTGTATGTTTTAGCATTGTTTGCTCTGTACTATGTAAGGTTTATAATTAAAAAGGGAGGCTTTTTTCTTTGCAGGTTTGGTCCATGTTTGTTAGCTTAACTTCTCTGTTAGCTTAGCTCTGTGTATAGATATAATTTAAGATATAGTTGAAGCCTTAGGTTTCCCCTTGTAGTCTGGTTTCATTTCTATTTAATTTGGCTGTTGCTTTTACTGGTTTAAAATAACAGGGTATATACTTAGTCTCTGTGTTACGCTCCTGGAGCAAAGAAGGTAAGGACAACTGGGTTTCCGCTGTGTGGGATTTATTCAAAACATTGAACAGGAAATAAATAAACTAAATATGAGCACAGTCCGACAAAACAGCTCCGTCCGAGGCGGAAGCTCTTCACACAGCAAGTGGAAGGAGACCAAATGATCACCGAGAGCGAGAGACCCGATGGCGCCGCCCACTCCCGAGCCAAAATGTCCGGTTTTTCCTAAGTGTCTGAAGATACTGTGACTGGTGAGTCGAGTGCTGTAGCAGCCAGTACCTGAGTGGGGTTTAAGAAACACAACAGCATTAGTGTCCTTGACGAGCATAAACTGACAATCCTCCGCAGTGAGGTGAAACTGACAGCAAGAATAAGAAGGGATAGAGCCGGGCGGAGCAATGGAGAAAAGCTGAGATTAATACACAGGTCGAATTAGATCGCTGCCAATTAGATAGTTTCGCACCAGTGGGGAACTCCGAAGACCTAGGTCTGACATCACCCTCCCCTAAAAAAGATCCCTGGGTGGCAGAAGATGCCGGACTGGGAGCAGAACGATTGCCTTGCCGGTGTGGCCATCCTCTGGGATGAGGGCCGGGCCGTTCAGGATGAGTCAGATGGAAGTCCTGAATCAGAGTCTTGTCCAACACATCCTCCACAGGAATCCAACTTCGTTCCTCCGGACCAAAACCCTCCCAGTCAACCAGGTATTGAGGCCTTCTATTACATCAACATGAATCTAATAAGGATGAAACCGAATGAATGTTAGACTCATCCCTACCAGATGGCTCAGCATTGGACTCTACCCAGGAAGCGTCTAACGAACCATGAACAAAAGGTTTGAGGAGTGATGAGTGAAAAGTGGGGTGTATACGCATGTACCGTGGGAGCTCGAGTCGGAAGGTAACCTCATTAACCTGCGCACAGATACGAAAGGGACCCAGGTACTTGGGTAAGAGTTTGCGGGTGCCAATGCAGCACTTGATGTCCCTAGAACAAAGCCAGACCATATCTCCGACCCGAAAGCAAGGCGTAGGACCCCGCTTACGATCTGCCTTGCGTTTAGCCTGTAAGAGAACCCTCTCGATACGCTGGTGCACTTGTTCCCAAACCTTCTCACTATGACGAAACCCAGCATCTACCGCCGGGGCATCAGTGGATTCCCTATCCCAAGGAGCAAATGGTGGTTGTTAACCTAAGATGCACTGGAACGGTGTACGGCCGGTAGCCGAGTGACAGAGAGAATTCTGGGCTATCTCTGCCCAAGGCAGTCCCCTAAGCGGAAGCATCTTAACTGCCTGTGAAAACTGATCTATGATTGAACAAATGACTGTCTGACCCTCAGAGGCAGGCAAGCCAGTTACAAAATCTATCGCTATGTGGGACCATGGCCGTACAGAAACCAGTGAAGGGAATAGTTTACCTGCAGGGAGCGTACGAGGAACACTTGCAGGCCGCACAAAGGGAACAGGAGTTTATAAAACGTTGTACGTCCGAACGTAACGTCTCCCACCAGTTTTGCGTTGAATGATCTGGACTGTGCGGCGAACCCCAGGGTGTCCCGTGGTGGGTATGGTGTGCGCTCAAGTGATAACCCGGCCGTGAAGAGGAAATGGAACATATTGGACAGAAGGAGGGCAGTTAACTGTAATGGAAGAGCTGGACAGTGCCTCCCGGATCTGCTGATCCAGATCCCATTGAATGGGACAAAGGAAGCGGTGTGAGGGAATGATGGGCTCACCCATCAAATGGGAGCCATTTCAGGAGGGCCGCGTAAGCGGGAAAGTGCATCTGCCTGGCTATTCTCCTTACCAGGACAGAAAGAGATCCGGAGGTCAAACATTAAAAAACAACAACCAATGTGCTTGATGCGCATTAAGCCTACGTGCGCACTTCAGGAATTCCAAATTTTTATGATCAGTAAGAATAAGGACCAGATGGAGCGCCCCTATAAGCCAATGCCTTCATTCCTCCAATGCCAATGTAATGGCCAGAAGCTCACGAACACCGATCCCATAATTACATTCAGTGGGAGTAAAATTCTGAGAAAAGTAAGCGATTGAAAGAGCACTGCTCCGGCTCCACTACTGGAGGCATCAACCTCTATAATAAACTGCCTTTTGGGGTCTGAGTGTACAAGAATGGAACCCGAGGTAAAATGTCTCTTAAGTTCCTGGAAGGCCAGTTCTGCCTCCGAAGACCATCTTAAATTTCTAGGGCCCCCTTTCAACAGTGAGGTAAGTGGGAGTATGAGACGACTGAAATTCTGGATGAAGCGTCGATAGAAGTTGGTGAACCCAAGAAAACGTTGGAGATCCTTTACAAATAAAGGAACTGGCCATTCCGCAACTGCTCGTACCTTCTGCGGATCCATCTCAATGCCCTTAGCAGAAATAAAACTGAGAAACGAAATCGTGTCCTGGTGAAGGGCACACTTCTTCCCTTTAACATACAGCCCATTCTTTAATAGACGCAGCAGGACCTTACGCACTAGGGAAATGTGATGCTCTAAATCCGGAGAGAAAATGAGGATATCATCTAGATAAACGATTACCTGATTACCCTGTTCCAAAAACTCCTGCAGCACATCGTTTATAAAGGCTTGAAATACGGCAGGAGCGTTAGACAGACCAAACGGCAAGACTTAATATTCATAACGACCGAACAAGGTGATGAACGCGGTCTTCCATTCGTCACCCCTCCGGATACGAATAAGGTTATACGCATTGGGTAAATCGAGCTTAGAAAATACTCGAGCCCCATGAAGAAGCTCTAAAGTGAACCGGATTCATGGAAACAGGTACGGATAATGCCTAGTAGCCTTGTTAAGTTCCCATTAATCTATACAAGGCCTAACTCGCCTCCGGCCTTGGGCACGAAAAAAAACCCAGAGGCCGCAGGGGATTTGGAAGGGCGAACGAAGCCCCTCTGTAACGCCTCAGAAATGTACTCTTGCATAGCCTGATCCTCCGCGCGAGAAAGAGGACAAGGACATTTACGTGGCAATTTAGATCCGAATTAACGCTAGGAACCAGGGAAGGAGAACAAACCTCAGAGGATATGCTGGACAAACAGATCTGTGGCCTGTGGGGTAGGATCAAGCAAGCCTGGAAACAATGGGCAGACCATGCCAGAATCTGGGACAGGGACCAGGAGATGACTGGATCATGCCGACGCAGCCAAGGCAATCCTAAAATCAAAGGAAAAGAGGGAGATAAAGTAACAAAAAATTCCAAGCACTCTACATGACAATCACTGGTGAAGATGGTAAGTGGTGAAGTACACTGGGTGATTGAGCGGGATGCCAACGGACCTCCATCGACGGCGCAGATATGGATGGACCTCTTAAGGAGAGGGAAACCATTTTGGTTACAGAAGATCTGATCAATGAAGTTCCCATATGCTCCAGAATCCAGCATAGCACATACTTCAATCACCTTATTGGGCAGAAAGAGTCTGACGCCCACACGGAAAGGACAGTGAGAGGGATGAGCTGTATATTTCACCGACACAGGAGATCCCTGGATGTTGGAGTAACCAAACCAACGATCACGACGTGGCGGGCATGCGGGACAGTTCTCCAGTATGTGGTCAGGAGAGCCACAGTACAGACACAAGTGAAGCTTGATGCGCCGCTTACATTCCTGAGGGGACAGACGTGTGGCGTCAAACTGCATCGGTACTGCCTCGGTCCCTCCAGGGGTCTGTAGAGTTCGCGACACCTCCAACCTGGAAAACTCCGGAGAATTACGTGTTGGACGTTGGGGTGAGGTCAGGTGTTGGTCCATGAGAATAGCCAGTCTAATTAGGTCAGTCAGCGTTGCACCAAAATCTCGTCCAGCTAGCTCCCGTTGAATTTCCGGGCGTAAGACCTCGCGAAAGAATAAGATCAGAGCAGCATCCAGCCACTTCTCAGAGACAGAGTACTCTGTTTTCTTCTCTGTCAAGGAGACAGAGTATGACAGAGTCTCTGGTCCTTAAGCCTTCCAGATAGCGGTAGCCCACTCACAAGCCTTCCCAGTGAGCCATGATATAACCAGTGCAATCTTATCTTGGTTGGCAGGAGAGGGATGACTGCAGAAAAAGAGGGAGCATTGTAGTAGGAATGAGGCGCAAATATTGGGATTGCCATCGTACCGCTGAGGTTCGGAGAGAGAGAGTAGAAAGTCAAAGGTGTACTAACCGATGGCAGAGTGGTGACCAAAGGAGGAGACAGCTGCTTGGTGTGGGGCAGCATGGATAGCCGCAAGGCCGTGTTCGAGCTCTGACTGGCGTTTCAGTAGCGACCAAACGGCGGCAGTCAACTCACACAGGCCACTCCGTAACTCTGCCAGCATCTGCCCCTGCTCCCTTAACCCGGAGTTCTCAAGATCCTCGTTGCGTGAATCCATAAGCGATACGACGTGGTGGTCTCGCAGACCGTCGGGATCAGCGCACTTCGGCGTGTCTGAGCAATTACGTCATTATTGAGCGGAGGATTTTGTTACGCTCCTGGAGCAAGGAAGGTAAGGACAACTGGGTTTCCAGTGTGTGGGATTTATTCAAAACGTTGAACAGGAAATAAGTAAACTGAATATGAGCACAGTTCCACAAAACAGCTCCGATCCAAGGCAGAAGCTCTTCACACAGCGAGTGGAAAGAGACAAAACCAAATGATCACCGAGAGCGAGAGAGACCCGATGGTGCCGCCCACTCCCGAGCCAAAATGTCCGGTTCTTCCTAAGTGTACTGTGACTGGTGAGTCGAGCGCTGTAGCAGCCAGTACGTGAGCGGGGTTTAAGAATCACAACAGCATTAGTGTCCATGACGAGCATAAAATGACAATCCTTCGCAGTGAGGTGAAACTGACAGCGAGAATAAGAAGGGATAGAGCAGGGCAGAGCAATGCAGAACACCTGAGATTAATAAACAGGCGAATTAGATCGCTGCCGATTAGATAGTTCTGCACCAGTGGGGAACTCCGAAGACCTAGGTGTGACACTGCTGCATTTGTTTCAGTGAGGTATTGTTTTTGTACATTATAAATTTTAGCAAGTTTTTTTAATTTTGAATACATAGTCAAATGATATATGCTTGTGTTTTGTCTGGCTTGCATTTTGTGAGTTTGAATTGCTAAATTAATAATTTAATAATTACTAATTATGTTTTTGTGTATGTCTACTTCAACCTCTTTTCAGCTTCTTAACTCATCCTAGTGAATATGTTAGAATGTTTCAGGTTTGTTTACGTTCAACCACTAAAGAAAGCTAAAAAGTAGATTTGGAAATTAAAAACAAGCTTTCCTCAAACCTTAAAGGAACCTTTACAACTTAGTTTTAGTTTTGGCCTAATGAAACTACAATGTTTGTTTTTTTTTTTGTTTTTTTGTTTTTTTTTAAAAAAAACAAATTAATGTTTTATTGCTTTTCAAACAAATAATTACTTGATTTATTTGTTGTGTCTTATTACAGATTTATTTTAACTTGAATAAAGGCAACAGAAATTTTAGTTGTTGGAGACTACGTTTTAATAGTGATCCCTTTAATAGTGATGTTAGTTGAAAATCTCTATTGTATACATAAACCACTTATAAATAAAACCAAGTAACAATACCAAAGACCTCTAAAGGACCTCTAAGACCTCTATAGCATTTTTTAAAGTACCTGAATGAGTTCATTATTCCTGCTTACTGGTAGTACAGCTGTGTAAATTACAAACATCTATTATTGATCCTCCTTTATAGCCCTCCCATTTTTTTCTACCTCTTACCAAGAAAAGCCCTTTTTGTGACAGCACAGTACATTGTAAGTTATTGCATTGACTATATGTAAAAACACAGACGAAGAAGTAAGCTGAGATAACTTGAAACAACATACTATTTCATAACCATAACATTCAAAAACAAGAACTATGTAAGCAAAGAACTTTTTTTCATTTGAGTGTTTATAAACCTTGTTTTGATTATCAATTAGCAGTATTCTTATTGTTTATATTTGTAAGATCGTGTGGATTTTATTGGATAAAAATCAATTTTCAGTCATGAACTGAAACTTACGTAATGCCTACTGTAAAGTATTGTAAAATCAATAAAATACATTTATTTGTTAAGTTAGTTATTTAGTGTGCAAATTGTTGTATCTTATGTAGACCATATGTGCCTTTGCTTACATAGACTACAAATAAACTATGCACAAAAAACATGCAAAATGCCCACCACAAGACATGGTGGTTACCATTAAATACCATGAGTCAACTGGCCATACATCCGCTTAAACACAACTGGCAGTACACTACTGCTTCAGCACCCCATAAGAGACTTCTGAGGCTAGTTTTATGGGTAGTACTGACTAACTATTAGCAGCTGGTAAGACAGCACTTTAACTGGAGCTGGCATCAATGGGTTTGATGTTGGATTTATACCAAAAAATCTTGCCTGTCAAGTAGGCAAACTAAAGCCTGAGATGCACGTAAAGCACATGATGAGTGAAAGGCATGTAAGTGTCACCCCTTTTGACTTTTACAAAGGTCAACAACCTAAATAAGTTACTAACAACATCAGACTCATTTTCAAAGACAGAATGTGGATCTTTTTAGTTTGGCTTCACTGCTCTTTGGAGTTTTCGTTGTTTTCTTTCTTTCCTTCCGGAACATATCTTAATAAAAACAAGTGTGCACCCTCACAAGCACTGACTGATTTGCTTGAATTTCTCATTTCCTGTTTCAGGGTGTGTGCCGCATCCATTTTTCTTCTGCCCAGCACACATCAAAGCATCAACTGTTTTAAATGTGAGGTCAATTCCGAGGGGACCAAATGGCAGCTTGAAAATTAATGCTAGAAAACATTAAGAGTCAAGGGAGTACAGAATGGGCACGAGAAGATAGAGATGTGTTTGGACATCAAACCTGACACATGTGGGCGGAAAGGTGGAAAAGGGAGAAAGTATAGACTGACGAACTGCAGAACAGCAAGGGAGGAATGAGTAAAGCTTGAAGGAGAAACACAACAAAGATAAGCATATTGGGGCAATTAATCCCCATTCCTAAGAGTACTCATTTGCCTTGTAGGCTTGTAAAGTCTTTCTACACTCATTAGGTTTTGAGAACCTAATGATGAAAGCATAATTTCACTATGTTAGTATATTGACATTTAAAGTCTGCATCAGAACTAAAGATTATACAAACCTTTAATATGTGATCCAACATAAACATAGTCAATGGATTTTGTTGCCCTGATAGAGATTACTACAATAGTAAAAACTGGGGGAAAGCACCTATTAAGTGAATTTTCACAGTTCAGGACAAGTTACTTCCCAAGCCCATGTTACTACATAACTCATCTCTCCAAAATGGTTTACATTAGGTTTCTGCATTCTGATGGTGACCTACAGTATATGCACAATCTCTGTATCCACGTCTTTTTAACTAAAGGTTAGCTCTGTTCTTTAAAGCAACATCCTGGCTTGCTCACTGTGCTCTAGCTGTGACTGTCACTTGGTGTGACAGTTTCAACTCATCAGTGTGCCAGATTATATTCTTCATTATTGCTAAATCATAGAAAATTTGGTAGGACGATCTATTTAGCATTGTCTGTAATGCAAAATTTATTTATAATGAAAAAATAAATAAACAAGCAGGCAGTTGCTCTAATCTCTTCATCTGTCCTTATTTCGGCAAAATGTCTGTATTTGATGATTGTCAGGCTTGGTGCATGGATTCGAGTTCAGCAGTTAACCGTGAGTATATTTATTATAGTCACAATGCACAATCTTGGAAAACAATGGAAAAACGAAAAATGGAGTTTGTCAACACTGTGGAAATACAGAGAAATACATGCGCAGGTAAGTACAGAAAACAAATGTATTGAAAGGAGAGAATGAATGAACTTAAATAGAGAGACAACAGATGGTAGTGATTAGAGAAAATGAGAACCAGGTCAAGTAGAAGGTGAGTCGGGGTGAGGAGCCCTAAAGGAAAATACCAAATGGGAATGAGAAGCAGCACTGACAATGATACGAAAGTTGAGATTATTTTAAACCTTATAACTAGTTTTTGGTTATCCCTTCTAAATCAAATGACAAAACATACATTTAAATGTAGAAAGCCAATGCCTAATTTAGCCACTTAAACTAAAAAGGTAAATTTTTATTGTTTGAATTCAATTACAGGCTTTCCCAAGCCCTCCCAGGGGAGAACATTTTGGGTGCTTGGCAGATACAACCAGGAAAGGGCGCCAATCTATCACTGGGCACACTCACTCACACAGCCACACACTATATTGGGCAATTTAAAGCATTCGACTGACTCTAAATTCAACTTTTTGGACTGTGGAAAAAAAAAACGGAGAATGCAGGAGAAAGCCACGCGGACACGGGGAGAACATGGAAACTCCACTCAGAACAGAATTCAAACCTGGATCCCCAGTGCTGAGAGGTGAACATGAGAACCACTAAGCTACCGTGCCACCCTGCATTAACTTTAATTTGTAAAATGTACATTTCAAAGAGGCAGACTAGAGTATACAGGTAAGTTTTGTTTTCTGTTTCTCCATATTTTACAATGACATTTAAAGACATTTAGTGAGGGTGACACTTCTAAATTCTGATTTACACACTGGCACCATGTTTTGAATTGAATGATTCAGAATATACACCTTAATGGTTACCATGAGTCACTGGAGCATTTGCCAAAAAAGCACCCAGAAACATAATTATATTATTAAGATATTGCAAAAGTATAACGTGAATTTCAAAATGAAGATCAACACAACTCAAGCCAACTACTATTTCAGCAATGAATTTTTACCCACATTTCGAAGTGTCTCTCACATGCATAAACCCATTCCAGAAGCATATATAAATACAAGCTTACTTCTTATATCCCCCAGCGTTCCTCTATTAAATGTTCTGAACATTTTTATATGGACTCCTTTCAATTTTTATAGGTTAGCGGGGATTTAATCATGGGGGTTGTTATTGAAATCATGTTTCAGAACGGAAGCAGGCCAAAGCACCACACCCAAGCTTTCATGTATCATGTTGCTAAAACCCACAGACACTTTAAACACACAGGCACGATGATATGCAAATATAAACAGTGAAGCCACTGTAGAATCCAATTATTTGTGTGCAGTTTTTCACATTTATTAGACAGGTGGGGTTGGTATATATTAGTATTGTTAATTCATTAATAACTGAATAACTGACAACTTGATGGATGTCCACTCCATCAGTTGATCATGATAAAACTAATCTTGGTATATTTTATCAAAGTGGTATTTTGCGTTGTATCTTGGCCCATTAATTGATCATTTAGAAAGCTTTTTTGATAAACAGCTTATTTCTTCCTCCTTCTCATTTACATTATTTTACTTGTGCTTTTGAATTTTTCAGTAAACATTAGCAACCAGATAGGGGATAGTGCTGTTACCTAATAACAAGATCCTGTGTTTTCTGTCAAAAACTGACTGGAAAGTTTAGTTTTTCTCACAGTCCAATAAAATAGACAAGACTTCAAAATTACACTTTTGTTTTGCATTGTCTATAATGTGCAGCTGCAAGTGTGCTATTTTCTCAGTGAGTGCTTGTTTGGTCTCCAGAACCTCTTATGACCCTAATTACAATACATTTTTTTGTGAATAATAAAATTACAGAATTAAGTACTACTTAAAATGTATTATAAAATTGAGTACACCCCTCACATTTCTGCAGATATTTAAATATATCTTTTCATGGGGCAAGACTGACAAAATGACAATTTGTCACAATGAAAAGTAGTCTGTGTACAACTTACATTACAGTGTAAAGTAATTCTTGCCTCAAAATAACTCAACATACAGCAATTAATGTCACTGGCAACAAAAGGGAGTGCATTCCTTAGTAAAAGTTCCTGAAGTGTCAATAGTTTGTGTGGCCACCATTATTTTCCAGAACTGCCTTAACTCTCCTGGGCATGGACTTTACCAGAGCTTCACAGGTTCTCACTGGAATGCTTGTTCACTCTTCCATGACATTACAGAGCTGGCAGGTATTCAAGACTTGTGCTCCTCCAACTTCCGCTTGAGGATGCCCCAAAGATGTTTTATTAAGTTATGTAGACATGGCTAGTCTATCACATTTGCCTTCATCATTGCAAGACGCAATATAAGATTAAAGTAAATATTCCTAATGCTTAATAAAACTTGTTATAAGCCTTTAACAATGTCCATATATGTACATAACCACGCTCATAAAGTGTTATAAGAACATGTCATAAGGCTTTATAACACAAAGTGACTGCATTATAAATTATGTTATACATTTGTGTTAAACATTTTTAGTGCTCATAACTGTTTATAAAAGCTTATATGCTCTCTTTAAAGTCATAAATAAAATAAAGTGTTTTCATTAATTACCTCTGAAAGAATATGCTTATTTTTTAGTACGTAAAGTGTAATCATCTTGTTTTAAATTAGAATGTCTAAACATCCAAAGAAACAAACGTCTAAATTAATTCATATTACTGTATAATGCATCATGCCACTTTGTGTTAAAGTTGTTATAAACATCTATGTATATTAACAAAGGCTTATGACAAATGTTATAAAGCATTATGAATCGTTTATAAAGCTTTATGAATGTACTAATGCATTATGTATACCAGATTCATGGTGTTACCAGATTTAGTGTTACCAAAGTAGGTAATTACTTTTTTTGTATCCGCTTTTACCGAAGGTCATGTCAAACAGTAGTTTGACAAGAGGGCAAGACCAATGTCTACATTAGCAGCCAAAGTAAGAAAGGAAAGAAAAATTAATTAAACAGCAATATTCACTTCTCAAAAAAATGAAGGGAACTCTTAAACAACACAATGTAACTCCAAGTCAACACCTGTAATCAACCTATCCAGTTAGGAGGCAACATTGTTTGTGAATCAATTTCACTTGTAGTGCAAATGGAACAGACAACATGTAGAAATGAGAGGCACTTAGCAAGACAACCCCATAAAGGAGTGCTTCTGCAGGTGGTGACCACAGACGTTTTGTCTGTTCTCATCCTTTCTGGCTGATTTTTTCGTCACATTTGCATTTGGTCAGTTCTCTCACCATAGAGGTAGCATGACACGGTGTCTACAACCCACAGAAGTTGCTCAGGTAGTGCAGCTTATTCAGGATGGCACATTACTGCCAGCTGTGGCAAGAAGGTTTGCTGTGTCTGTCAGCACAGTGTCCAGAGCATGGAGCACATACCAGTAGACAGGCCAGTACACCAGGAGACATGGAGGGGACTGTAGGAGAGAACATCCACCACCTCATCAGGAGCATGCCCTGGCGTTGTACGGAGGTCATACAGGCACGTGGAGGCCACTTACACTACTGAGCCTCATTTTTTGTCTTGAAGAATTTCCACTGAAGCTGGATCAGCCTGTCACTTCCCTTTATTTTTTTGAGTAGTGTATTTAAACTGTGGCCATATAAAGTAACATTTAAATAACATCACACTGATTTAAGGAAAATAAATTTATATGCAAGCATAATCACATACTCACATATGTATTGAAGAAAGTGGTATTGTTAGCATTCATGTATGTATTTGATCACTGGCCAATGCAGAAATACAAGTGTAAAGGCAATAAAAAGTACAAAAAATGTGGCACATTTACAAAAGCATTTTCATAAAACTTGTAATCCAGTTTAAGGAAAACTGTTCTGCATCTTGCTCTTTTTTAATGAGTTTTTCTGTGACTATTCATGGCTCACAGTCTGCAGCTATTCATAAAGCTGTCATCAGCACTTCCTAAAGAAATGTTCTTTTTTTTCAATTTCTCTTCCTTTTCTTACCTACACTTGCTACTGTCTGATTTAAGTCTTTATAAGGAATGGTTGCTAGAATTGTCATGGAAAAAACAAGCCTTACACTTTAAACGGCTAAAGTTTACTCATATTTGAATCACCTGGGACTTACAACACATCTGGGATTTATTTGGTCAAAGGAATCTTTTACCAAGTTAAGGTACCAGATGTGACCTACTACTACTTCTACAAGCACACCAGCTACAAGCACACCCTCTGAATGAATGACTATCGAACATTCATTTTGCTGTGAGTCATGATGTGTATCACTCAAGCCTCCCAGCTTGAGCGACCTGGATCAAAGTGTAGAAGGTCAAGTTGAGTCAGTTTTATGAATCAGTTTCTGGAAAAGAAAGAAAGATTTTTTGCTTCAAAGCAGTTCAAGACAGCACCGATGGCAGATGGGATTGAATAAGCCATAAGTCTTAATAGAAAAAAAGAAAAAGGAGGTGGCGTTGTAACTTGGGGTAGCATGTTTGCTTTTGACAAACATTACATGAGGTAGGGTGTGCGTGAGATGATGCTAGTAACACTATGAACACCTGCATTACTTTAACCAATTCAAAACGCTGTCTCTGGACTCACACTGCTTTGTTTTAGTTGCCAAAATGCCACATGCTGTGAAAAACTCCAGAGGAAAAGCAAACAGGCTCATAAAGGAAATGCATCTGAGACACAAAGAAGGATGACCATATGTTTATAATTTTAATTAATTTAGCAAATTTTTCACATTGCGTGATAAAAGGTGTGTTTAAAACTTGTTTTGATTGTGTGGCCATTTCTTAGACACAGACGCCTCCTAAAGGCCAGGACAAGGAATGCTTATTTCACTCAACTGCTAATACACAAAGCAATATTAAAAAACACACACACACAACTTTCAATAATAAAATGCATACTATAGTTAAATAAATACATACTGTATATACATACACACTGTTTGGCCAAAAAAAGTCACACTTTATCATTTCCTTGAACCACCTTTGCTTGTGGCACTGATGCAGGATTTATTGTCCAGAAGAGTTGCTAGCTTGTTTAGCATCCTTCTATCTCCCACCACCTGTGTTGGGTCTAGAGGTTCCCCAAAGACAGAGCTGGTCTTCTCAATTAAGTTGTCCAGTCAGTCCCTGTGTGTGGGGAGTTTCCATGTTCTCCCCATGTCTGTGTGGGTTTATAAACAGTCCAAAACTCCCACAGTCCAAAAACATAACTTTTTAACAACGCTTTATTTTACCCAACACTAAATTACACTTGGTAGAGACATATAAACAAAAGTAAAGAATTAAATAATCCCCACAGATTTAAGCAAAGTGTGGTGCAAAGCAGAGTTCGTCATCCACAATCGAGAAACTGCTTCCCCGCAGCACCACACTGATTTAAAAGAGTCAGTGTCTTTCATACAGTTACAAAAATTAAAATCAATTACAATTCTAGATTTGAGCAGCCGGCTGAAGATCGTAATCACATCAGTGTCTGCTGTTTGTATCACTTTGTTCTTTCTGCTGATGTACACAGCCGTTTTGCTTTGTCCTAGAATACGGTTTCTCTATGGTGACAGAAAGGACACTGTCATTATTAACTGGATTTAAAACAGAAAAAAAAGCATTCACCGCAATAATACCATGAAGAATCCTCCACTGGAGGTCCCCTACCCGCTTAGTTAACAGTGGTTTATAAAGTGCCCTCCACTCGTTCTATTCTCAAAGCCAATGCCTAAAACCTCTCTGCAGGGTGTATCTGTCTTGTTCTCAAGTTTTTTCTGGTCGAGAACTAATACACTTGCTTCGTACAGGAGTTTCCCCGTGGCTGAACCTAGGTTCATGTCTAGGTTCACGTCTGACCCTCAATTTTAGGGAAGATAGTGGTGTTTGGGAACTGTGGCCCCTCTGACCTCCCCTGTTGCACAATCTTGAAGTAGCATCTTTTCTCTCGAGGTTAGTGCTGACCTCCACTGCTGAAGTAGCTGAGAGCACTTAGTTGCCAACTCCCCAGTAAGAAAAGTAGCTATAATGGCTGTCCTACAAGATCCTAAATGACATCATTGTCTAAATTGCATAATAGTCTATTATAGAATAAAGGAATGGGGAAGATAGAAAAGGTGCTAAATTTGTTGAAACTACAAAAGAAGCCTAAAAAAAACTTCTTTGACATCATTTTTCTGTAAATCACATACAATATTTTACGTAAATTGCATGTTGTGAAATATTTAATCAAAAGGGAAGTTAAATCACTTTAAGTTATGTGCGGCGGAAATGCTAGTCTCCACAAAACACCAGATTACGTGATTTTTTATTATATTTTTAAATAGAATGTCGCTAAGTAGGCAACAGTGAACACCCACTGTCCAGTTGGTCGTATGTAGGAACTCGGAAGTGAGACACTTTTAAATGTTTCGGATACAACCGAGGCTTCTAGAACCACGAACTGTCGCAAAGTCATTTGCTGTTTGAATGACTTTTACGACCACGGGTAGCAGCCTGACAGCCAGCAGAGCGGAATACGGCAGCGAGAAGATGTCGGAGGAGGAGCGGAGTACAGAGGCAGAAAAACTCAAGGAGAAGGCGAATAATTACTTTAAAGGTACGGCGTAATTTTTAGGCAGCGTTAAGTCACAGATGGTGAAGGTTTGCGAGTGTGTGGCAGGAGCTGTAGGAACGTTAAGCATGGTTTTAAAGTCGGGTTAGCTTGGTCGCACAACATAACCGGTAGGTGAGTTCCGCACATGCAGCCGAGTGTGCTTTACAGCTGAAGAGAGGCGACAAGAATGCAGTATTAAGTGTGCATCAGTTACAGTTATTCGCTTGTTTTGAGTGTAGTGGCTAACTCAGTGTGACGTCACGAGTGAACGGCAGGTACTCACGTGGTTTTACAGGAGGTAGCTATAATCACTATACTCCGCACACGTTTTAGCTTCAGGCTGCAGCTGCGAAAACACAGACTTGGCAACGAGATATTTTCAGTAATACATGAAGAAAATAGTAATAAAAAATAGTTGCAACCAAAAGTTGTACATAAAATTTATTTCGTTTTGTACATGCCACATGTGATGAAAATGATAATAAAGCCTTCTTGAATCCTTAAATGTTAACGTACATGGTACCAGACGTTGAGATTTTTAAAGGCTATAGAAATGGTGGTTATGGTGTTGGACTAGCAATCTGAAGGTTGTGGGTTTACATCCCAGGTCCACTGAAATTACCAATGTGGGTCCTTGAGCAAGGCCCTTAACCCTAGTTGCTCCTGGGGGCGCTGTGGCCAACACTGTTTTGACCCAAATCAACTTGGTCATATGTAATATAAATGTAACTTTAAAATGGTTTAAAAAATATTTAAATAATCGTTTTTATTTGGCATTTCTGACCGATTGTACAAAACTTTCACTTTTTACACATTATACAAATGTGTATATGTACACTGCTCAAAAAATTAAAGGGAACACTAAAATAACACATCCTAGATCTCAATAAATTAAAAAAAATAAAATATTTGAGTTAAAAATCTTTATTTAGTAGATAGTGTAATGTGTTGAGAACAAAATAACATAAAAATGAGCAAAATATAAAATTAAAATTATTATATTAAAAGTGGAAAATCAAATGACAGGCTGATTCAACTTCAATAGAAATTCCTCATAACAAGTTAAAATAAGGCTCCGTAGTGTGTGTGGCCTCCACTTACCTGTATGACTTTCCTAAAACGCATGGGCATGCTCCTGATGATGCTATGATTGGCTGAGACGCTTTTCTAGCCGTAAGACAATAACTGGATGAGAAGGTGACAATTGTTGGTGCAATTATTCGGAAGTGGAAGAAGTACATTACTGTCAATTGACCTAAGGCCTAGAGCTCCGAGATATTTGCAAGATATCACCTTGTGGAGTCTCACTGACCACAGTCTCCAAAAAAATGTAATAGTTTAAAATCCTGCTGTGCACCCAAGGTTCCGCAGCTTAAGGCTCACATACAGGCCCACCTCAAGTTTGCCAATGGACATATTAATGACTCTTAAGAGAAACTGGGAAAAGCTGCTGTGGTCAGATGACACCAACATTTATCTCTTTCACCTCATCTCAACTTGACATGTTTGGAGGAAGAAAAATACAGAATTTGACACCAAGAACACCATTCCCACCATCAAGCATTGGGTGTGTTTTTCTTTTAATGGCCACAGGCCAACTTTGCCGCATCGAATGGGGCCATGTGTCGGAAAATCCGAGGTGGCAACCTCATTGCCTTCACCAGGGCACTGAAAATGTGTAGTGGATGGGTAAAGATTTAAAGATGATCTGCAGAGTGGAGTGTGCCAAAATTACCCCTGAAGTGCGTGCAAACCAAACCAAAAAAATACAAGAAATGTCTGACCGCTGTGCTTGCCAACAAGGGCGTTTGACACCAAGTATTAAATAATATTTTACTAAATACTTATTTCCTTTAATGAAATTCTAATTAATTTTTGTCATTTCACGAACTTTTCTCTGTTTTTCTTTTGATATTCTGTGTCACTGTTAAATTAATTTGGCATAAAATTATAAGACGATTCATTTATTTTTTTGTATTAAAACTTTTAAAGCCAATGGCAGTGGGGGATCAAATACCTATTTCCTCCAGTGTATCTCTTTAGTACTGTCAATTACTGCAAATATTTGTACTTAATGACAGAGCATCAAAATGTATTGTATCGCCGTAATGCTTAAACCATTTTGTTCTGTTTGTTTTACAAACAGTTGTATATTTTTGGTAAAAAAAAAAAAGTTGTTGTATTTTCTTCAAACTATGCCAGCAAGATCTGTTGTGGCAGGAGTGCAGCTGTAATAGCTGTATAGTAACGTAATATTTCATGGAATGAAAATCTTTTTTCCATAAAAAAATAATCAGGCAGCTTTGTTTGATATTGGTGGCAAACATAGAGTTAAAATTAAATAAAGATGTTATTTGAGTTTATGTGCTATGTGCATCTGAAATGGACTTTATACAGTGTAGAACTCTAAAACAGCAATAACGTGCAATTTGTGATTATGTGATGGTGGGTATGTTAATAGACAAACTACTATAGCTCAGATTGCTGTAGAAGTTAATGCTGATTCTAAATACTGAATACACTGTTCGTTGCAATTTATTATGTATGAAGCTACAAAGCCGCTGACCAGTCAGGATGCTCATGCTGACCTCAGCCCACCTCCAAAAGTACCAACAATGTTGCACATGAGAAAGAATTGTATGGTCTCATAGAAAAGAACCTGCTGTGCCACACTTTAAAAGACACACATGTACTTGGAACCACTTGCTTTAGTAAAAAAAATACTATATGATATTGGCAGTATTTACAATGATGATGATTATCCCGATCAGTCGTAGCCAACTCTCGGTCACTTCATGAATCGTGATTCACGAAGTATTTTGGCAAGTATAGTGGAGTAGTTTGCCATTGCTTTCTC
>JAOUQT010039060.1:0-11174 GCA_025769995.1 Xyliphius kryptos
ATTTAACTCCCAATCTACTGACTAATTAACTCCCAATCTACTGACAATTTAACTCCCAATCTACTGACTAATTAACTCCCAATCTACTGACAATTTAACTCCCAATCTACTGACTAATTAACTCCCAATCTACTGACAATTTAACTCCCAATCTACTGACTAATTAACTTCCAATCTATTGAGCAGTTAATTCTCAATCTCAATGCCAATTATCTCTCAATTAAAAATGATTTAACTGACCAATTTACTGACCAATAAATCATTTGACCAAATAACTATCGATTTTATCACTAATTAACTCCAAATCTACTGACCAATAAACTCCCAATCTACTGATCAATTAACTCCCAGTCTATTGTACAATTAACTCCCATTTTTCTGCCAATTAACTATCAATTTAATGATTAATTAACTCCTAATCTGTTGACCAATTAATTTATAATTCACACCCAATTAACTGTACATTTATTTATCAATTAACTTCCAATTTACTGACAAATTAACTACTGATCAGTTAACACCTAATCAAATCAAATCTATTGACCAATGAACTTCCAATCTACTGCAAATTAACGTCTAATCTACTGACTAATTAACTCCTAATCTATTGATCAATTAACTCCCAATCTACTGCCAAATCACATTTCAAATGAATGAATAATTAACTCCCAATCTACTTCAAATTAACTCTAATTTAATTATTCATTAACTACCAATCTACTGACCAATTACTACTGACTCCTTATCTGCTGAACAATTGCCTCCTAATCTGCTGAAAAATCAACCTCTAACCTCCTGAGGGATCAACTCCTAATCTTCTGACAAATTAACCCTTAACCTGCTGATCAATTAACTTTTATGGCTAATTAACTCCTTATCTTCTGGTCAGTTAACTTCCAATTCTTCTGACTAATCAATCTAGTCTAATGAATGAACTACCAATATCTGTCTTTATATATGATATCACTGCTACTATTACTCTTATTAATAATCATCATCTCTGACTGTTCCACAGTGAGTGTGGAGTTTGGCCGTGCTGTGTGGTTGAGGTTTTACCCTCCTGCCATGCCCCCATGTCCTAACCCAAGTTTCTGTGCCCATCTGGCTGGGGTGGCGGTGGGCCTGACACTGGGCGTGGTTGTTCTGCAGAACTTTGAACAGCGGCTGCACGAACAATTCCTCTTCTGGATCTTTATCAGCATCTACGGGCTCTTTGTCCTCTTTGGGGTCTTCTGGAACGTCTTTGCTTATAGCCTGCTGGACATTAAACTTCCACCAGCACCATGATTTGTGTGTTTGCGTTTGTGTCTGTGTGTGTGTTTGGTCACCATAACCTTTAATCTTTGGCTGTTTGTGACCTGAGTACCAAATGCCCAAACACTGAGTACCTCATTGGTTAGGTGTGTGTGTGTGTGGGCGGTGTGTGTGTTTTTAGTGCCTAAACTGCATAATCATCATTGCTGTGTGCCAAGAAAAAGAAGAGATGCAGTAGAACAGAATACGTAAATAAAAAGAGCAAGAAAAAAAATCTGAATAACAAACTGAGTAATTGGATCTTTTTGTGCTACTGATGCTATGCACCAGCAAGATACTGGAAGCACTGAAATGTATTGAGATTAAATAAACAAGTATTAATATCTGTAGCTGGATGTCAGACACTGGACTGGGTTTGCCAGGTGTCTCGGTTTTCCCAGGACTGTCCCGGTTTTTAATAGTGTTTCCAGAAAAATGTATTCTATCTCAAATGTCCCAGTTTTTCATTACTAATGACAGTGCTAATGAAGTTTGTGCTAACTGTAGATGGTGTTAGCGTACATAATGGGCCAAAAGTTTTCTTTAGGTGTTTGCCAGTAATTATTTATTACTGATAATTGGTATAAAAATTGTTAAAAATTGGTCATATAACATAAAACATTGGTTTTAGCTTTTCTTTAAACAAGTTGCAAAAACTCATACTTGGGATGTCTGAGGCATCTTAGCTAAGCTTAGCATAATGCTAGTAATTTATGCTAAACCACACAGTGAAAAAAAGACTAATGTTGATCAACTTTGCAGCTAGCTAGTTACATTTTGACCTGCTAGCTGATTGGTGTCAGTTTTGACCTCTTGCTACATTGCTGTCTTTCTTAACAACAATACAGAATTATTTTTTTTTATTTAGCATAAATTATTTTTACTTGTTGGACATGTTAGCCACTAAGCTGTGATTTGAGGCAGCATGAAATGCTAACAGCTCTAACGCAGAGCTAAATACAGACTTTTTTTTATTTTAACATGCATATTTTGTAGATTTTGTGTCACTGTGGAAATCATTAAACTAAAAATAAAAAAAATTAAAAGCATTCTGGGATTTGATTTAGCGTGTGTGAAGACATTTATACACACAGACACATAGCTTTAAGATTTATTTATTTATGTATTTGTTGGGCATCGCATTGTCACACTGGTTATAACATAGTTATATCACCTCACAGCAAGTAGAACCTGGGTTTGATCCCAGGTGGGGCGACCTGGGAATTGTCTGTGTGGAGGTTGCATGTTCTCCCCGTATACTTTGGATTCTCACCACACAAAACAAAGCATGCATGTTAGATGAATTTGAGACACTACATTGTATAAGGTCTGAAAGTGTGAAGGTTTTGTAAGGAAAGGCATCCGGCGTAAAACGTGCTAATGCTAGTGACTCGCTGTGGCGACCCCTGGTGGCAGGGAAAGCGGAAAGATAAAAAAAAAAATGTTCTATTTTTTATTAAATGCTTAATTAATTAATGTACACTAAAAAATAAGTTGTTACTAGCTATAAAGATTATATTTAGATTTTTTTTACATCACAAAATATTCAATATTAATTAAAAACCGTTATTTTTAACGGTATAATTATTTTGACCAATAGCGCTCTCTGCTGCTTATTTTGCTCCTCCCGGTTTTTTCTGCGCACGCGTAATATAGACACCGGAAGTGTATTGTGAGGTAGGCAGTAACGTGCCGCGCCATTTTATTCTTTAGCAAATCTATTTTATTTTCGTCAGTTACTTGGTTTTTTTTAAGCGTTAGAACAGAAACATGGGCAGAAAGAAAAAGAAGCAGCTGAAGCCGTGGTGCTGGTATCCTTTAACTTTCCTTGCTTCTCAAAAACAGCGGAATATTTCAAATATATCGTTAGCTAGCCATGCATAGTTTTCAACGACAAAGACCGTTTTAAGTAGGGCACTAAGTAGGGCGCATGTGCTATTATTTTCATCCTTTGTGTAGTGCAGTTAAATAGCCAGCGTAATTAATTTAGGATGCGGCTTAAGCTAATACGCGGAGTATTGAAAATGAGCTAGCTTAGCGTGTACAATTGTACATGTGTAATTATTTGCATTGGTATAACTTGGTAAAACGATATTTATATAAGTGTATAAAAACTTTAGGTGAACTTAACATTCTGGCTAAGAATCATTACTATCACAATTAACAGATTTTGATTTTAAACATTTAACAGATTCCTGTCTTTATGCGTGTGGATGTACTTCCGGATATATTTAATTATTGTTAAAACGAGTAAATTTGTTTTTCTCAGGTAAATCACAAAAGGATTAATCGTGGTGGTGGTGGCGGCGATGCGTCGTTTAAGAACGAGTCGATTCTTTTGATCTGGATTCGTAGAGTCGTTTTCACGAAACTATTATAAACAACATTATTTATATATGTTATAGAAAATCATCAGTTCTTTTAAGTTGTTAAATATTGTGAGGTGCCGAAAATCTGTGCTCATGTCCTTGGTCAAAATGTATCGAATGAATATTAGCGTTCTAATATATCTAATAGCGTCCTGTGTGTGTGTAGTAACACAAAGAAATCTTTATAAGAGGGAGTTATGGATTTCCAGTTACAGAATACATGTTTGTGAATAAGAGTGAGACAGGTAGAGCAGTCAGGCAGAGTACATCAGTGGTCACAAAGGTGCAGAAGATCAGGTACTTATCAACTGTTCAAGGAAATGGGAAGTGTGGAGAATATACTGAACAAAAATATAAATGAAACAATTTTGTTTTTGCTTCTATGTTTTATGAGGCAAACTGAAACATCTAAGGCTCTTCTGTGGTAACAGGAGTCCTGTTCTCTTGATATTGCTCACAAATTTGTGTAATTCTGTGTTTGTGAGCACTTATCCTTTGTCGAGATAATTCATCCACCTTACAGGTGTGGCATATTAAGATGCTGATTATACAGCATGATATATTCAGAGGTGTGCCTTAAGCTCACCACAATAAAATGCCACTCTAAATTGTGCAATGCCACAGATGTCACAATTCTGAGGTAACGTTTGCATTCGGTAACCCCCCAGCCTCCCCACTCCCAGTAATCCTCGTCTTGATATGCCACACCTGTGAGGTGGATGGATTAACTCGACAAATAGAAGTGGTCACTAACACAGATTAACACAAATTTGTGAACACTATTTGACAGAGAAAAGCCACTAGTGTACATAGAAAAGTCTTGGACCTTTGAATTTAGTTAATAAAGTATGGGAGCAAAAAGAAAGATGTTATGTTTATATTTTTGTTCAGTATAGGTGAAAAAGAGAGTGCAGGCAGGATGGAGAAAAGTATCAGGAGTTATGTGTGACAAAAGGGTCCAAGCAAAAGGGAAAGAAAATATCTATCAGAGTGTTCTGAGGCCAGCCTTATTTTGTGGTTTGGAGACAAAAAGCAGGTCTGCAGGTGCCATCGTAAGATGTTAAGGTTCTATTTAGGAGTGGACAGGATTAGGAATGAGAACATCAAAAGGGCAGAACAGGTTGGAAAATTGGGAGACTTAGTTAAAGTGGCCAGACCGAAATGGGTTGGACATGTGCAGAAGAGGGAAAGTGGTTATATTAGTAGGAGGAGGTTATAGACGGAGATGCCAGGCAGGATGCAAAGAGGAGATGTATTGATGTGATTAATATAGATATACAGGTAACAGGTGTAAGAGGAAAATATGCAGAGGTCAGAGTGAGGTGAAAATGATTAACACTCTGTGGGGACCCCTGATGAAGGCAGAAGACGAAGACTTACTTAAGTCATTGTTATAGCTATATTAATGATCCTTTATAATTTTTAAGAAGTGATTTTATCCAGCCGTTACCACATCTTTTTCCGATTACACAAAGGTACTGCAACAGAGATTTTGATGACGAGAAGATTCTCATACAGCACCAGAAAGCGAAACATTTTAAGTGTCACATATGTCACAAAAAGCTCTACACGGGACCCGGCTTGGCCATACATTGCATGCAGGTGCGAGACTTTACCCGAGTTAAACTAAAAAGCAATAAAATATGCATTGAATCATGCATTGTTAACATTTTATGCTCTTAACCAGGTGCACAAGGAGACGATAGATGGCGTTCCTAATGCAATTCCCGGCCGAACCGACATCGAGCTTGAGATCTACGGCATGGAAGGCATTCCGGAAAAAGACGTACAGGAGCGCAGACGACAACTCGAACAGAAATCTCAAGGTGGGAATTGAAAGAGATAAAATATGCATCAACACTTCTCTAAACAGCAAACACCATGGACATTTTGTAATCTTGCTTGTGTCTCTTATGCGAGTTATAATCAGTAAAGTATTGTACAAAGTTTTCTTAATCTTCTTTTGTGTTTAAACAGATGGCCAGAAGAAGAAACAGAATCAGGATGACTCGGACGAAGACGATGATGAAGACGAAGCCGGTCCTTCATCGTTTCAGCCGCCCCCTGTTGCGCAGCCACAGAATGCCTACATGCCTCCGGCTAACTACCCAGGTTCCCCAGTCACTCTTGTGAATGAATTTATTAATCCATTGTGTTATTTGTGGACACAAAGCGATTTGTGGATTAATCATGGATGTGAACTCTTGCTTGTTTTCTTGTTTTCTCTTTGCTCATTAACTCTGTGTATGTGTCTACAGGAATGCATCATATGATGCCCGGTGTACCACCAATGATGCCCGGAATGCCTGCAGTGATGCCCGGAATGCCACCTGGGTAAATCATTTTCAGGTTTATACTTGCTTCAAGTGCTTTTGAACCCTTTTAGTGCAAATATCAATCTAAACAATAGAGGGCAGTATAGCACCATGTGACACTGGGTTAATTATTTTCTCAAATTTAGCCCATGTGCTACATTAATTATTTGGTACTATAATTCATGTGCTACAGTGATGTGTGTGTGTGTGAGAAAGACGGTGCTTTGTGAACCTTCGGAATAGCCGATATCTGCATAAATATGATATAAAATTTTTAATTTTTTTTGTTCCATTCTAAAAAAAAAAAAAAAAAATGCTAGTTGCTAGTGATTGCGTGCTGATGGATTTTTATTAGTTTATCATTTTTCACTAACATCCCAAACTTGTTTCTTTGACAGCATGATGCCCATGGGAGGAATGATGCCCCCAGGGCCTAGAGTTCCCCTAATGATGCCAGGAATGCCCCCTGGTAAGACGTGTTGTACGAAATTCATTGCTTGTTCATCCCAAATCACAAAATGTGTTTCTCGAATGAAGAGCTATGATGATACACTGTAATATCAGTATCACGATTAACTTGCAATAAATATTCAGTATAGTGATTTAATTTTTTTAATTAAAGGGCATGACATGATGAACTGAGTTTATTTATTTATTTATTTATTTTTAGTAGATATGTCCTCAAGTGGCACAATTTAATATTATTTAATATCATGTTGCTCCAACTCCACAGTTTTCAGGGAAAGTAAAATTGTTTAGATTGGAACCGGAAAAACAAAGTGTCTGGTTTTTATTTGTTTGTTGTTATTTGATTTGATTATGCAGGAATGCCACATCATATACCCCGTCCTGGTGTTCCCCCAATGGCTCAGGGACCTCCAGTTACTGCACCAGGCATACCACCCCGACCAGCCACGCCCAGCGCTCCACCTGCCGCTTCCAAACCTCTCTTCCCCAGTGCAGCTCAGGTAACATTCAGCTAATGCTGTCCATACCTTAGACGACTTTGAAAATACTCAGAAAAAAAATTATAATAGACTAATGTCTGGCAACTTCACAGATTTTAGTCACAGACAAATCATAGGCAATTTTGCAAAGGCTATGAATCTTGTAGGGTCACTATTTGCAATACTGCAATTAGAGTCTTTTTGAAATTATTTTTCCATCAATGAGATGGAGTTTGCATGTTCTCCCCGTGTTTGCGTGGGTTTTCTCCGGGTGCTCCGTTTCCTCCCACAGTCCAAAGACATGCACGCTAGGTAAACTGGAAATGCCAAGTTGTCACTAACTTGTGTATTGATATGTGATTTTGTGTATGATATGAGACTTGTGTAAGAGTTTGACCGTGTTCCTGTCATTAGAATAGACACTGGTGCTGAGGATGATGATAAACAATAAATAAATAAATAAATTCCATCAATGGAAAATTTTGTGCCAAAAGCGAGGGCACATGGCACAGGTATCCATCTGTATACATGCCCAGATGACACAAATGGATCACACAAACTGGTGCTTGAACAATGTCTGTATCGAAAACCTTGGGTTATGAAATATGTCATAGAAACAGCAGATAGTAGATGATAATAATATACTTACTAGCAACTTTATTAGGTACACCTTGCTAGAATTAGCTTGGCTCGACTTTTGCCTTCAGAACTGCCTCAATCCTTCATGGCAGAGATGGTATTTTTCATTCCTTGGTTCTACCGAGTGGTTATTTGAGAGTCTCTGTATGTCTGTCTATTTCGAATGAGTCTGCCCATTCTCATCATTCTCCTGCCACAACTGCCACTCTCTGGATATTTTCCCTATTTCTGATCATTCTCTGTAAACCTTAGCAGTGGTTGTTCAGCATGGTATCTTGGCCAACTGTACCTGCCTAAATGCATTGAGTTATGACCATGTAAATGTAATCTAAGTTATTTGCCAGCCAAACGTTCCTTTACTTGCCTTTCAGCTTCTCATTTGGTGCTTGAAAGAGCTCTCTTATTGGTTGTTGCAAATATTTACGCGACTGTTCGTGTGAGTTAATTAGAGCAGTGTTTTTTGCGAATGAATGTTGCCACACATGTTGCTTTATGATTAAGTCGTTTTAATTCTGTTTCCCATCCACTATGTGGCAGTAGTTGTTCAAGAAATCCCGTATTCTTTTAAGGTAGAGCTTGAGGTAGCACAATAATGCTAAGCGCTTGGTGGATGGGAGACAGTAATACCGTGTCTAAATCATAAAGAAACCTGGCAAAATGTCACAATGCATTTATTGTTTTTTATTTATTAATCACATGGTGATAACTTCCTGTTTTTTAAAGAGTCGTGTGATGTTGTTGTGTTTATGTACTCAGGCGCAGCAGCCAGTCCCTACTAACACAGATCCTCCCAAAGCCACTTTCCCCGCCTACACCCAGCCTCCCTCTTCTTCCTCGACTTCGTCCACATCATCCTCCTCTTCCTCCTCTGTTTCTGCTAGTAGCACTGTGGCCAAAGCTACGCCACCTTCAGTATCGGCTAAACCCGCCTCCATCTCCAACTCCAGTGCTACCAGTAAGTTGATGCACCCTGATGAGGATATCTCACTGGTAAGTCTTAGGAGACGCTTGTCCCTATTTAAACCCTTTTTAATATGACCGTAAGTAATAAAAATCCGGATTTCACTGGTTTTAATAATACTTATAATGTTTATTTATTGATTAAATCAGTATTCAGTTTGTTTATTATGTGTTTGTGCGCTCTGTGCAGGAGGAAAGGCGAGCTCAGCTGCCTAAGTATCAGCGGTTAATTCCTCCTCGCCCAGGACCAAATATAATTGCCCCAGCACCTCCTAATGCCCATGGGTCGTTACCTCC
Organism: Xyliphius kryptos; assembly: GCA_025769995.1. Classification (NCBI taxonomy): domain Eukaryota; kingdom Metazoa; phylum Chordata; class Actinopteri; order Siluriformes; family Aspredinidae; genus Xyliphius; species Xyliphius kryptos. Next base: position 8,821 of record JAOUQT010039060.1, read on the forward strand.
ACAGCAACCTCCTCTCAGACACCCCATTCACGGTGGGTTCATTTTAGCACCTGAAAAAATTAAGTATAAAAAGGTTAAATATTTGATACGAATAATTTGTTTCAAACTGCAGTCACTTTACAGCATTGAGAGCTGAAATGCCCAGACCTAGGGTCAAATTACTGACAGGTCACTCTCAATTCAATTTCTATTACCCTTTCAAATTCAGCAAAAGACAAGACACTAATTATGTTCTAACACAATTGTCCACTTTTGCGATACAGAAACACAGAGCTGGATTATCGGTCACGGGCAAAGATGATAAACTACAATCTGGTCAGATACTAGTCGAGTGACTTAAAAGAAAACGAGCTGATAATTGCTGATAAACCTCAAATCCTTTGTGGGACTAGAATTAAAGGCTTTCCCACATCAAACACTCAACAGCACCTGATGAGATATTTTGAGGTTTTAAAAAGGACCTCACATCAGGTGATTTGTACTTAATAAAGCGGCTGAAACCATTTTCATTTATACATATTTTATTGAACATTTTAAATGTGTTAATTCAATCATCACGCCTGTTCTGTGTGTTTTCTTTCTTTTTTTTTATACTTTATTTCCCTCGTGTGGACCCAGGGTAGGATAGGTCCTCAGCCTTCTCTGGCTACTCGTAAGAGGCGAGTAAATGATGCGCCTTGTTTGTCGTGAGGCGTGTCTTGGAAAGGATCATGGTGTTTGAGGGGGATGTTGGCAGTGGCTGTCATCACCCCATCACAACACTTTGGCCCTGACTTTGCATAGACGGGAGGTTGGAGTGGCCCACTCCAATCAGTCGGTTGATCAGCACGTGCCCTAGGTTGAATTTCAGATAAGATACCTAGAAGGTGGTAGCTTAGGGTCAGTTGAGTGCCAGTTACATCTGGAGGCTTGAGTATACCATCCCTGTATCTTTTTCGCGCCACCTATGGAGTTCCGTAGTTCAGTGAAGTAACGGGGGGAGGAAGGACCCTTTGAATTTTTACTATAGCTACTAACCCAAAATGAAACATGGATACAGATCTAGAAATGACCATATACAACGCTATGAAGCTTGTAACCAAAAACTGGCAGAGATTTATAGTTATGGAATCAAGACACTAATTATGCTCTTACTATATTGTCTCCTTTTGCGATACAGAAAGGCTGGATTAGCGGGCACAGTCAAAAACTACGGTCTGGTCAGATACTAGTCGAGTGCCTTAAAAGAAAACAAGCTTATAATCTTTAAAGTGTCATATCCTTTGTAGAACTAGAAGTAAAGGCTTTCCCACATCAAACACTCAACAGCAGTAGAGGAGATATAAGATGACGGGAATTGAAGGATATGGATGAATATGAATCATTTTCAACAAACCCTACCCTCCAACCAAGATGAGCATCAGATACCTACAGGTAGCAGTCGATCTGTATGTCCCGAACCCTATCCGATGCCATTGATACAGACATGGATCAAGTGTCTGCAAAAGCAAGCTCATTGCAATCACTATGGAGAACATGGAACTCCATGCACCAAAACTGCATGCCGCAGAAATTGCGCTGGCCCACACCCCACATCTCGCAAGAACTGCTCTGTCTGGATCCGGGGGAAGGAAATTCAATAGTTAAAGCATACAAAGAAAATATAGAAGCTATATGGAAGCCAGGGAAATAATACGATTCAGACTAAAATTCAGAAAACGTAAGATTCCAACTCCTCAAGACTTTTGCAGCAGTAGTATCAGTATAAATCAACCCAAACAAAAGCTAGCCAAACAGTACTGACATGCATCAAAAACAAGAAACCACAGCTGGTGACACCAGATAAAGAACAAAGGCAAAACTAAACGTTCCTTCTCACAATCCCAACCTATCCCATGCCCAACTGCCCAGACAGCATTGAAAACACAAAAAACTACAGACAACAATTGCATTCAAGAAATGTGTGAAATACCACAACCCAGGACCAAATATAGCAAGACCATCGTGCGGAACAATAACACTAGTCTCAAACAACAAACCCCACAATTGCATCCAGAATCCAGCATACAACAGTATGAATCTTGCACATCACCCGGAAAACAATAACAGTTATCAACATATCTATTCTCCCAAACTCTAACCCCACAGTGGCAGAATATGTGAAACGTATCGACCAACTACCTACACCCTACCTCTTATTGGAATACTTAAATAGCCTCGAGGAAGTCAACACATACAGGGGTTAGACGGGTGTTTCAGTTTCATTGGTTTTAGACCGCAATAATTTATTAGTATGGCGTAGAGTCTCCTTTTGCAGCCAATACAGCGTCAATTCGTCTTGGGAATGACACATACAAGTCTTGCACAGTGGTCAG
>JAOUQT010039066.1:0-11173 GCA_025769995.1 Xyliphius kryptos
ACAACCCACAGAAGTTGCTCAGGTAGTGCAGCTTATTCAGGATGGCACATCAATGCCAGCTGTGGCAAGAAGGTTTGATGTTTTTGTCAACACAGTGTCTGTGACATGGAGCAGATACCAGGAGCCAGGACAGTACACCAGGAGACATGGAGGCGGCCATAGGAGAGAACATCTGTCACCTCATTAGGAGCATCGTAGGAAGGTCATACAGGCACGTGGAGGCCACACACACTACTTAGCCTCATTTTAACTTGTCTTGAGGATTTTTTTTTACTGAAGTTGGATCAGCCTGTCATTTGATTTTCCAGTTTGATTTTGAGTTTGATTCAAAGTACAGACCTCCATGGAATAATAATTTTGATTACCAAAAGATTTTCAATTAAAATATTTTATTCACTGAGATCTAGGATGTATTATTTAAGTGTTCCTTTTTTTGTGCAGTGTATAATTTTTAACTTTAATGGAAAAACTAATTTAAAATAAATTTGTTTGGTTTGAGTTCTATAGAAAAGGGTCACCACAAAATTGGGTCTTGGTCTGAGACCAGTTAAGAACCCCTACACTAGACAAAGCATAGAAGTCATTTATTAATTTGAAGAAGTAACGACTTATTTCAAAGGCAAAATAAAAATCATCAGAAGAAGTTAATTTGTAGTTCTAACACATTCTATTTTTCCTTAAACACACAAATGGACTATTATGCAAATTAGGCAATGTGGCAAATTTGGCAACTTCTTGCAACTTTTAGGGCAGCCAATAGCTACTTTTCTTACTTAACAGTTGGCAACAGCGCTCATCAAACACATGGCAGAACTAGAACAGAGGTTTTGAGCCAGGACAGTTTGTCCAACATCAGTGTCTGACCCCATGAAAGTTTTTCATGACAAAGCTCCAAAATCTTGTAATAGCTGCAGAGTTGAAAAAACCAATAGGTGTCTAAAATACGTTTGTTCCTGATGTAGAGTTAATAGCAAATTATTAGCATTTTCCACGTAGAAAACTCAAACATCCTTGTATAATTGGATAATGTGGTTCTACCTTTACAATCTGTGTATCTCTATAACGCCAGTGTCCATACGCACAATCCAGTGACAGTATGATGATGAAGATTCCAGCACTAATAGCACTGAAGATGCTCATTACCAGAACACCTTTAATCTATAAAAAGAAAAACATAATTTAATTAACCGCCTGTTCACCTCGCATGACTGTGTAAGGTCAAGTTCCAGCTAATCTATTATATAAGATGCTTGGTGTGTGTCATCTCAATAGCGATTGGTGCGAGTGTATAATTGAGGGGTTGAGGCGGGATGTTTGGTGTGTGAACTTAATAATTATTGGTGCGTGGGTAGCATCGAGGGGATGAGGCAGGGTGTTTGGCTTGTGAACTTGATAGTGATTGACACATGGGTATAGAGTGAAGGGGTGCGGTGCGCTTGGCGTGTAAACTTGATGCGATTACCATGCGGGTAGCATGGAAGGGATGAGGCGGGGCATTTGGTTTGTGAATTTCATAGTGGTTGGTGCGTGGGTAGGGTGAAGGGAATGAGGCGGGGTTTTTGGCGTTTGACCTTGATAGTGATTGGTGCGTGGGTATAGAGTGGAGGGGATGATACATTGCGCTTGGCGTGTTAACTTGATGGCGATTGCCATGCGGGTAGCGTGAAGGGGATGAGCCGCAGGCATTTGGCGTATGATCTTAATAGCGATTAGCATGTGGGTGTAAAGTGGAGGGCCTGAATCCCCAAAGAGCAAGCCAAAGTGACAGTGCCAAGAAAAAATCTTTGAATAACAATCCTTGTGAGGACCGTGGCTCAGTGTGGGACAAAATAGTGTTTGAGTGTGATTACGTACCAAACATAGATTGGGCTTGTTGCTTGCGGCGACAGTGAGAGAGCCGGAGATAATGTTCTGTGGGTGAGAATGAGCAAAATTAGACCCGCGCTCCAGCACACATCACACACCGAATGTGTCTACATGTGAAAATGAATAGAACTCACGAACAGAGAGCCCCAGATGAACACGCCAGAGAACACACTGATGTTTGGGGTGGTGTTTGCAAACACGATGCCAATCAAGATACACAGCAAGCCAATAATTATTTGGATGGTCTGTAAAAAAACAAATTATTATTTATTGGAGGGACGGTGCTCAAACACCATGGACATGTCGCCAGGTCTCCAATTCCTATGCAGCCACACGAAGAACATGCAAACTCCATTCCACCGTTTGTAGAATTGTAACCCATGAGCTTTCACAAGGCCTAGAATGAACTCTGTATCAAACCCAATAAAGACAGGTTTCATGTAATTAACAAAAAAACCTAGAGTGACACAATAAAGGATGGTTGAGGAAGGACGTTTTATAACGCAGAGCAAACAGCGGACTGCAATTCCCCGTTCAAGATAACTACAGACACGCCCATCTGTGTTTGTGTGTGTGGCTGTGTGAGTGTGTGTGCCCAGCGATGGATTGGTGCTTTGTCCTGGTTGCCCAGCGCCTGAAATGTTCTCCCCTGGATGTGCATGGGGAAACCCACCACGACCCTCGTAGAGGATTAAGTGGAAGATATATATAATGAATTAATGAATAAATGAAAACAAGAAAAACAAACCTAATATACATTTTTTGGGTGGTTTGTTATCCAGAGGTATTGAATAATCGGATATTGCACAATTTCAATACTTCAGTAAGACTCAGATCCGTCAAGATGTGGTTTGCCAGTAATTGTGAAATAAACATTGAATGCTGACGCGCAACATCTGAATTTCCAAGTGAACAGATTCTTCTTGTTCAGACAGGCAGCTTGTTTAAACCATACGCAGCAAAGCGTGGATGTGATGGATAAGGTTCCTCTGTGCATGTCTGGGCATTAACGTCATACAATAATGCACGCATGATTCCAGCTTTAAGCAGTGAGGGAGGACTGGGCTCAGACAAGGGAACTTATGAAACCGATGCAGACTGGCACGATCACACATGATTTAAAAAGTGTCGAGTTGCAATATTTTTTCATTCATGTCCTAAAAATTAACCTACAAGATGTTGTGATGGTTTAGTGTCTACACTGTTTAGGAAGGTCCCGGGTTCTATGTGAGAAAGTTACAGTCAGTCCCCTGGATGGGCGCACCAACCCCCCTGCACAGACTCACTCCAAAATCGTTTAGAATCCTCTCTGAAGAGTAACCTGACACTTGTTGCATTCTTATTAATAGCAGTGTGTGCCTGTGTTACTCACTCCCAGGGCTTTGGGCTCTCCTTTTAGGAACTTGCCCAGTGGATTTGAAGTGGAGTTCTGCTCGGTCGCAGTTGACCGGGCTGAAGGGGAAAACACTTGAGTCACGATGGTGTAACCATTTCCTGTGTTGGTGAGCGGCCCAGCGGAGCTTGCCATCATTCAGCACGTTGACTCTCTTCCTCTGTAATAAACAAAGTTAGGGTTTCTGGCTCGTCCACGCTAACAGTAAACTCTGCACCTTATCATCCAAACAACAGAAGCAATTTTTAGGCATGAAACTCAAGACAGGAAAAAAATCCAAACATGGGGAAAGTACTCTGTGTAATCTACCGAGAGAGCCTGCTAACTGGTTTTAGTGAAATTACCTGATTTTAAATCTTCCTCTTAGGTTCCTTCTTCTGTTTTTCACAAGTCAAAATGTTCATGCACTGTCCTTTAATCCCAGATATTAGAGCACTTGACGGTGAACAGACTCCCAGTGATGTTTCTTTTCACTTCATACACACACTCACACACACTCACACACACACACACACACACACACACACACACACACACACACACACACACACACACACACACACACACACACACACCGCCTCAAGCCTTGTAGGGTGGGACTTCCAGAGACATGTGTGGCTGTGGGGGAGGAGAGAACTACAGAGGCGGAAACGTTTTGTTCTGTCTTTATTAAACACAGAAATTAAAACAGCTACAATAAATATTCATAAAACAGTCATTTCAATTTGATATAAAGTGCAAACTGGTGTTAGCAGTGTTGTTGTATGTTTAATGTGGTACATGGCACAATCAGAGCGTTATTGGCGATGTGTGTGTCTAGAAAGCTTTGCATAGACATCCACTGAGGTAGCTGTAAGGACCTGGCTCAGTCTGAGTTCCAGTTTGTTCCATAGGGCATGGATGGATGGATGGATGAATAGATGGATGAATAGATGGATGAATAGATGGATGAATAGATGGATGGATGAATAAATGGATGAAAGTCGGCCCTTTATTTGCTTTTGCGATGGGGCACAATCATGCTGAAACTAAAAAGTGTCATCCAAAATGCTTGATTTCACACACTTGGACCAAAGCTCTAAGCTCACATTTTAGGAATTTAGGGAGTGATACAGCAGCGCTGTTCACTGAAACGCAGGCGACTTCCTAAACATTCTAGTTGGTATAAAGTATTTAGAGGTCACTTAGGTGTGGTGCAGTTTCTTGTTTAGTTTACAAAGAAGAGTGACTTTTTTGATAGATGGGTTCGGGAAAAAATGTACAGATTCTTTCATAGTGCAAAAGTGGTAAGTAAGTTTGGTAGGTTTCACTGTACGGTGGAGGTTTACATAAAGGTGGACTGTTTACGTCAGGGGTGTCAGCTGCATCAGGTTTCTGTAGGAAAAAACAAATTTTAACGTCAGATTATTTAAGATATGTGGTGCACAGTTCATTTTACATGTAGGCCTTCTGTAAAGATCCTTCTGTATTAATAACTATTTCATGGCTTTAAAAATATCTTATTATGCAGAAATGAAATTTCAGTTTACAGGGTGGCAAGGTGTCCTGGCAGTTAGCAAGTTCGCCTTTCAGCCTCGGGGATTCCCAGTTCGAATCCCAATCTGGGTGGAGTTTCCATGTTCTCCCAGTCCCGGGCGCCGTTCAAAAAGGCTGCCCACCGCTCCGGGCACGTGTGCTCACCTCACCAGTGTGTGTATTTGTGTGTGTGTTTCACTGCACGGATGGGTTAAATGTGGAGGACAAATTCCTCTGTGTGTAAGTAGGCAAAATGAATCACTTTATCACTTTATCACTTTAATTTTGGACACACCGCATTAGTGTCACTGCAGAACTGACAATAAACAATACATTTAATACTTAAATGAGTGTGAGCTTATATTTATACACAGGATAAAGTTACATATTAGGCATAAAGATGTAAACTTACTCATAGAAACAGCCATAAGAGCAGCAGGGACTCCGAAAGCTAAAGAATAGCACTCTCGCTGTGAGTTAATGCCACATTCCTGAGCTGTAGAGGAGAAAAGGATGTCAAATAGATTATATGAATGGCTATCAGACACATAGTAAAAATGTACAAAGTAGAGTACACACCTCTGAGGATTGGTGTAATGATGGTGGAGAGCAGACTGCCAGCATTAACAGAAAGGTAAAAGATGGAGAAGAAGGTGCTTCTCTGCTTCTCCTATACAAACGCAGGACAATGACAGTTTACAGATGACTTAAATATATCTTTTGGAAAAAGATTTTTTTTTTTTTTTTTGTCTTTTTAATCCAGATTTTAATTTAAAGACAATTGAAGCATGAAAAAGGACTATACATTGTACACCTTCCGGTCAATCATCCACATAAAAGCAGAAGTGCTTTTATCCACTGTAGCCAACTTAAAGATTCTGTTGCTGTGTTTAGCAACTTTTCAGACCCTCTAGCAACTTATTTAAAAAAAAAAAACAGTGACTAGCGACAAATATAGCAAGTTTTTCTGGTGTTTTTGGAGACTTTTGGAGACACAAGTCTGTTCTCATTGAGCAGTTCTGCCGTGAGCCCTGTTCCACAATACTCTCAGAGCTCAGTTGTACAGTCAGAGAGACAAGCATCGCTTCACAGTTAACATTGCAACTGCGCATGCCTAACGCTACCACTGACCTCCACCCCTAATTACAGAGCGGAATGTAATATAAATGCATTTATTTTACCCAGTGACAGTCACTTACATGCCTAGTCCACAGTGTGTGCCTTTATGTAAAAAGCTAAACAGCTAGCTAGGAAACAAAAATTTGATTAATGTAATTTACGTAAAAAGTAATGTAATGTGTCCTAGACAAAGTATTAAAGTCATTAACTTATTTTAGGAAGGTAAAAAAGGATCAACAGAAGAAGCTGATTTGTTGTTTTAACATATTTACAGTGTTTTTACTCACTTTTTTCAGTTCCACAATGTTTATTTCCTAAACACAAATGGACTGTTGCACAAATTAGGTAATGATGTCATGTAGCGAGGTCTAGCGAATTTTAGGACAGCAAATATGTACTTTAATTACTGAGGAGTTAGCAACAGTGTTTTTATAACATGACTATATGTGCCTGGAAACAGAAAAGATCTTTAAAGACATAGATCTGTGCATGCTTATCTAAGTAAGTGCAGTGTTGTTCCTAGTACTGTCGGATTAATCTTCATTTCATCCTGATCCTTGATAAAATATCTAAATATTAATTTATCCCAGTCCAGTATCATAGGTCAAAACCAATCAGGTATCAGTTATCACTGCTGGATCAATCTCTCACTACATTGTGTACTCAAAAAGCAACATAAATAGATTTTATGGCATTTTATGTTATTAGATTTATGGCTTGTGTAATTGTTCACAGGGTTTGCTAAGGACAGAAGTAATCAGATATAATTTAAAAGCATCAGCATCTTAAGCTTTATGATCCTCCACACATGCACTTTGTACTTTAATGTAACCAGCACATCCAGCACAGGGTCAAACTGTGTGACTGAGACTTCGAAGTTCAAAGTGCAGTCGAAAAATGTTCGTCTGCAGATTTCAGACACATTAAAGAACACGAAACTGTTTAAAGTCTCAGTGAGAGTAGCACCCAACCCAACATAACTCTACTATAATTGGCTTTATAGGCTTCTAACTTCTACCTTTTAGACGATTTTTACCAGAACCTTTAGCTTTAGAGTGGTGGTTGTCAATAGTGATCAAACTTAAAGAACGTCAATTAGAATGTCAAATCAGTCATAAGATTGAAATAGCCAAGCAGAGCTGCGACCCACAAGCTACATGGGTAGTCATGGGTCCATCCTCAGGCAGCTTGAACCCTGGGATCACAGCGCCCGGCTATATTTCTAATTCATTTAAGTTAATTTGATGATAAATTAACAAACCTGATGATCTTCAAATTGGTCTCCTCCAAAGGCTGAAACACAAGGTTTAATGCCCCCTGTTCCCAAAGCAATGAGAGACAGACCGAACATGGAAAGAGCACTATTTTGGACACAAAAAGAACAGTTTTTTTAAGGTGAAGCTTTACATGAGCTTATTGAATGTACTTTGTTAAATTGCAGTTTACATGAACTGTTTATGCCAGGAACTTTAGAGCAAACATACATATGAAAGGTCATGTTATCTGGAACGCCATCCATGTTTTCATCTGTGATATCATGAGTCGCACTGACAGCCAGGGTAGCTTGACCAATTGTGTACACAATAGACAGATACACTATGGTCCTGCAGAGATGGAAAGATCCGAGTGTCAATTAAAAAACTTGTTGTCTTTAGTGACTTCAGCTTGAATGTGTAAAAAAATATAAATAAAAAGTTTTATTAATAAAACAATGTATAGTGATATCAATAACACTAATATTAATAATAATAAAAATAAAATAAGAGAAGGCGACACAGTGGCATAATGGTTAGCACATTTGCCTTTCAGTGCTGGGGAATTTCCAGTTCGAATCCCGATCTGGGTGGAATTTCCATGTTCTCCCCATGTTTGCGTGGGTTTCCTCTGGATTCTACTGTTTCCTCCCACAGTCCAAAAGCATTAATTTAAGGTAAATTAAATGAATGAATGAATAAAATTGTAGTAAATAAACTTAATTAGTCCTTTAATTTAATACTAAAGATAAAACAAACTAACCCATAATAATGGGTTAACATAATATTTTCTCCAGATTTTCTTACTAAGGGGGGGCACAGTGGTGTAGTGTTTAGCATGTTCCCCCCCTCAAGTTCTGGGGATCCAGGTTAAAATCCCTATCTGGGTGGAGTTTCATTACATTTTACAGACGCCTTTATCCAAAGCGACTTACATGTTTCTTAGCTTGATGGTTGAGGTCAGAACACAGGGTTGATACAGCCCCCATGGAGCAATAAGTGTTAAGGGACTGGCCCAAGGACCCTTATTGGTACCTTTAGTGAATCTGGGATTTGAACCCACAAACCTCAGTTTGATAGCCCAACACCCTAACCTTTGAGCTACCACACCCTCATGTTCTCCCCATGTCCAGTTTGAATCCAAAAACATGGATTCAAGGTGAATTGGCTGCTCTAAATTGCCCCTATACAGTGTGTGTGTGTGTGTGTGTGTGTGTGTGTGTGTGTGTGTGTGTGTGTGTAGCGATCAATGGCTTTCATCATTTATTTTCTATTTTTCAATTTGACATTAAATATCACACTTTAATCCAAATCACTTACTTAAACTTTCCCAGCCAAGAATCAGCCACAATGGCCCCCACTATGGGCGTCAGATAGCACAGGGCCACAAAGGTGTGGTAGACGGTGGTGGCCAGATCTTCATCCCAAAGCAGGAAATAACGGAAGTAAAGAACGAGCACAGCTGCAGAGGAAACAAAGGTCAGTCAACTCTGTGCAAAAATGGGTGCAAAAGTTGATTTGTTTGTATATGGATAAGTATTAAATTCTATTAAAATATAATAATAAAAAAGTATAAAGTAAAATACAAAAACGAAAGTGAAAAAATTTGATAAATAATGGCACTTGGGAAATGCAAATGGAAAATGGGATGGATGGACACAATGAACTCACCTCGCATGCCATAGTAAGAAAAGCGTTCACAGAACTCATTGACTACAATGAAGAAGATGCTGAGAGGGTAACCACAACATTCAATCTGTTTAAATAACAATGAGAATAATAAGAATATTAAAAATAACAATATGTATAAATCTTAACTATTTCCATTAATACATGCTATTATTAATTTACCTTGGACTTGCTCCTCTTTGTCTTTCCTTCCTCTTTGTCTAAATATGGAATAAATTAATATTGATTTTAAAATTTTTTAAAATGCACATGAACTCAAAAGCCTTATTTATGAACATTTTTGTTCTTATACGGTTCTCAAAAGAGCATGGTAGCAATGCCTCAATGATTTATACATATGTTAAAGAAAATGTATTTGACATGGAACTTTACATTAAAGTTATACTGTATATAGTGGTATATTTTTCCCACATGAACATACCTGCCATGATGCTCGTTGTCTCTTATGTCTCACCAGGTAATTATCCACCAGTTCAGTTAAAAAGCACTTGCCTGTGAGCACCTGGAAGCTGAGTTGCAGGGCTTTATATAACCTGCATCACAGCAGCGTATTGGCACGGGGCTGATGAGTGGACTGTGGCCTGTGTTTTATGACACATCCACCTGTGTGTGCACATGTTTAGTCACATTTAGTCTGATAAGAGATTTCTAAACTGAAGTCCTGACAGCTGGAATCTTTTCTAAGATTTGTGGAAAATATATTAAACATATTTTTTAAATGAGGAAATTATTGTCATTATTGTCGTTATTTTCTGCAAAATCTATTTAAAATAATTATCAAAGTATCCCTTACTCCTTTATCACAGAGTTTTTTTCTTGCCACTTCATGCCCATCCAAGGAACAAGGTTTTGAGTGCTAGGCAGATACACCCAGGACAGGGTGCCAATTCATCACTGGGCACACACTCACACAGATACACACAAAATATATAGGGGCAATTTAGATAGAGACATTTTAGAGCAGTTAATTCATCTTGAGTCCAAGTTTTTGGACTGTGGGAGGAAACTGATAAACCCAGAGGAAACACAGGGACACGTGGAGAACAAGAAACTTCACCCAGGTCGGAATTCTGGAGCCTCATCACTTAAAGGCAGACATGCTAACGTGCTAACTAAGCCACCATGCTGCCCCACAACAAAACAGATAACTATAACAATAGCTTTATATTGAACAAAGAACATCATCTTTAAATACGTGGCGTCTTTTAAACAGTAATTGGAGGGTGAACTTTAATTTAAGTTTGTAGTTTTAGAATATTTAAGCTTACTTGAATATTAAAAAAATGTTAGGTGAGTTTTGTTCTTGTCACATTTGCCCTAGGTTGCTTTTTGATGATTCAGTATTGGGGATACTGCAATGCTATTTTCAGACACTGTAGTAAAACTTTAAAACTTTAACATGGACGTAATGGTTAAGAGTATTTTTGGAAACCATAAAAGGCGGTCCTTATTTAATAAAAGAAGAGCGAAATAAAGAAGACTCATAAACAGATTTTTTAAACTGCAGAGTGAATAATGTACAGCTTTACTCCACATTCTTATTTTCTTTAAACAGTAAAACTGCAGAAGAATTAAAAACATAATTTTTTGTCACTATTAACTGATGATTAAATAACTTAAAAAAAGCTCACTTAAAACATTAATAGAACAGATGTACAGTTTAAAGTGCAAACATTACAGCAACTGATAGTGAATAAAGTACATTGGCATCACAAATTTGGCAACTATAAAAGGATTCTCAGAAGAGATTCTTGTTAAAGTATCAAGGGACTTTTAGTTACTAATCTTTAAAAGATCATAAATTGGATTAGAGATGTGCCCTAAGCAGCGTCAGAGTTGGCATTCAGTATAAAGTGCACAGTTAGAAGACACAGGCACTAGTGAAGGAAGGTCATGAACAATAAAATCCTGTGAGAAAAAAATCTAAATTGGTTTTTATTTTAGCGCTGACTAATGAGGTCACGAAAACTGCCCGTTTCTGCAGATTCATTCTATATAATATCAGGAAAATCAGACCTTTCCTAACAGAACAGACTACTCAGCTGCTGGTCCAAGCCCTTATCCTATCCCGGCTCGACTATTGTACTATTGTAATGCTCTTCTTGCCGCTCTCCCAAATTCAACTATCAGAACTCTGCAGCCCGACTCGTGTTCAACCAACCAAAGCGAACACATGTCACTCCTGTAGCTACTCGCATTCAGTACAAGGTACTGACTCTGACCTACAGGACAGTCACTGGTTCTGCTCCCACTCACCTTCAGTCCATCTTTACTAAATACACTCCAACTCGTTCACTACGCTCTAGTGACGAATGTTGCCTGGTGACTCCAACTCACC
>JAOUQT010039074.1:0-11173 GCA_025769995.1 Xyliphius kryptos
TGCAAAACCCTATAGGTTCAGCTTCTCGGCTTGCTTTGTTGTTTCTCTGCACCTTGTAATGATTTCTGTATGAAATCTAAATGGGAATACTAGGAATTCTGTAGATCTAGATTCATATCAATAATGCTGCAGACATCTGCTGGTCCTGGTAGTGGTCATCACGGCGAATCCTCATTCTCATTCATCAATTTTATTTACCCCTATTTTTCAAATGCTTCAGAGTTTGTCACATGAGCTGCGCAAGGCATGGCATTGGTTTCTTTTTTTTTTTTTTTTTTTTTTTTTTTTACGATGGTCGGAATCTATCTTACTGCTGCTTTACCACCACGGCTTTGGTTGGTTTACCGCCACATATTAGGGGGTGTAACGACTGTATTTATGTGTATTATAACTAAGACCAAACTAATCGATTATTCCAATGATTTTAATAATCAATTTTAATCGATTAGTTGTTGCAGCCCTAAAAACATTATAAAGATCTGAATTAACTGTAATTGTATACCTTTAAATTGCTTCTATAAGATAAATTTTGTGTGTTTTTATATATATATATGTGTGTATGTCATATGGCCTTGAAGCTTCACTACTAACAAAGCAGTAACCACACACACACATACAGAGGCTAATTATGTTTCTTACAATTTTCTTTTTAACACTTTGCTCTTTTTTTTGTTGTTTATAGAGAAGTCTTTCTTATGAAGCTCAAGAGATTTCTGTATCCACTCAAGTGCAGCAGCAGTGTACACATGAGGTATAACACAATTACACACACAGAGAACCTCACAAAATGGATAGCTTGACTTTGCTCGAGTTAAATGAACACTAATCTGTATAACTGGTGCCAGGAGAGTTCAAAGGACGCTGATTTTAAACCACTGGGGAAGGAGATGGAGGCGCAGCCAAGATGTTTTGACAAACTGCAGGAACCCCAGCAGACTGTTGCTATGGAGAGAGGTGAAGAGGTTGCGACCCCTGATACCCCGTCTGTCGCTAAGTGTCAGAACAGTCCAGGAGAGACAGAGCAGAACCTGAACACCCTCTGTCTGACCAACACTCCTGTGTAAGTTTGTAAATGTGGAATTTCTCATGGAAAATGAATTAAACGTGTGGAATTAGTCCTGCAAAATTTCTTATAAACCAACCGGAGACTGAACATCTGGATAAAGCTCTAAAATATGTTTTGGAAGTTTGGCCAAAATGCATATCTGGGAAGGTAAAGTGATTTAAAGTGGCTAAAATCACAACGTAATTAATTTAACGCATTCTACTATTCAGTTAAACTACGTTTCTAAACGTACATTCTTCAATTTGTTTTTCGGTTCATTTGTACAGGACAACCACACTTGCATTGAAGTAATTTGGTTTTATGAAGTCTTGAGGTTTGCTTCGTTAAGATGCTGATGTAATGCTACTGAGTCAGTGCTCAGAACAGAACTCATTCAATTAAAGTCAGTATTTACGAAAAAGATTTTATGGATAAACACTAAAAATGTAGAGAGGAGGACATGCAGTGTCTGAGTCAGTACTGAGATCTAATCCAACTGAGTTTGATTTTATTGCTGCGACCAGGACTAATTAATTCCAGGACTCAGTACTGAGGCCAAAACAAATGGCAACCCAGAAGGTTGTGGGTTCAAATCCCAGATCCACTGAAGTTACCATTATGGGTTCTTGAGCAAGAACCTTAACCCTCATTGCTCCAGGGTCCTGTATCAACCTTGTGTTCTGACCCCAACCAAGTTGGGATACCTGTAAGTCACTTTGGATAAAAGCATCTGCTAAATGTAAATGTGAGTCAATACTGGGTCTTATAACCCTTACAGACTTACTGGGTCTAAAGACTTATTAAGATTAAGCCATTAACTTTGGCCAAGTACAACTGAAACAGTTTAAGTACTGAGACCAGGACTAATTAAATCCAAGTCTGTGCTCAGAACAGAAGCAATGAGTCAGTCAATAGTGTCTGAGGCCAAAACCAGTGAAATGTGAGTACTGGGTCACTAAAACTAACTGAAATGTGGTTGAGTACTGAGATCAGAATGTGTCTGCAGGTTGAGTTCTGCTGTAGCGGAGCATCGGCGGTCGGTTCGGCCCTCTCGTCGCACAAGGGGCTCGAGGAATCCACTGCGCTCTCTCGCTGCACGAGATGACATCATGCAAGATTTCATGCAGTTGCATGATGAACCTGATGCAATGGAAACCAATAATGGTGAGTTAATGGCATGATTTCATCTCTCTGTAAGTAATTTAACATATAATGAGTTTGCAAACCTGAAGGCAGTCTAATAGTTTTAATTTTAAACACTGTTCTGTCTTTGCAATATGATTTTTTTTCCCTTAGCTGCAAAAAACAACCACGACTCTGTGAACTCTCCATCCACCAAGATCAGCACTGTGCCCTTCAACAACCTCATGCTTATTCATGTGAAAGGTAACATTTATTGAATTGTGTCTTCAGTTCTAATCAAACATCAAGATTTTTATCTTTTTTAATAAAACCTCTACAGACTATACAGTATTATCTCTGACATCCAATCAAAATGTTGTGTAGTAATAATGCTGTGATGTAGTGTTTAATCTGTTGACCGAAATCAACCAGCACAGTAATAATGGCTTCTTGTTTGGGGTGACAGGATGCAGGCAGGTGCAGGTACGTTTGGTGGAACCGGCAGCTCGCTCTCTGAACAGCGGTGACTGCTTCCTTCTCATTACTCCATCAGTGTGCTACCTGTGGACCGGTCAGCTGTGCAACACCTCTGAGAGAGAGAAGGTACACAGACCTTTGTTAATGCGTACAATGACGTCTGTACTGTTCCATCACTTGGGGTTATTAAAGCAATAAGGGACGAGAGGATGTGCATTATTGTGAATAAAGCACGGGAAAGAAGTGTTACACCCTTTTTCCATGATTTATTCACAACTAGACGAATACTTGTGCAGCGCTACGGTGGAGAACTTAATAATATGAAACCTGACAGGCAGTTGTGTTTGAATGAGTGATGGCTTTGGAGTTTCTATATTTGAAATGAACATATTATTATAGATTGAGTTTTGTGGCGGGCGGCAAGGTGGCTTAGTGGTTAACATGTTCGCGTCTCAGCGCTGGGGATTCCCGGTACGAATCCCAATCTGGAGTTTCCATGTTCTCCCCGTGTCTGCGTGGGTTTTGGACGGTTTCTTCCCACCGTCCAAAAACATTGATTCAAAGTTAATCAAATGCTCCAAATGATAGTATTTGTGTGTGTGGCTTTGTGTACCCAGCGATGGATCGGCGCCCTGTCCTGGGTGTATCTGCCCAGTGCCTGAGATGTTCTCCCCTTGATGGGCATGGGGAAACCAAGTTTTAGCTTTGTAGGTACTCAGGAAGACCCCAATCCATCCGAGGTGTTGCGTTTGATGGCGATACCGAACGAACAATCGAACGTAGGAAAATGAGACCCTGTTTTTCCACAATGCCAAGTTTCAGCTTTGTAGGAACTCGGGATGACGCCAATGTGACACCTCAGATGGATTGGAGTCTTTGCGAGTACCTACAAAGCTGTAACTTGGCTCTGTCATTCCTTATCGTTTCCTTGGAAAACCTACTGATCAAGTCATGCAAGAAAGCAACCGCGTGGACACCTAACTCACAACTCACGCTATATTCATCCCACATATTCATTTAAAAATTTAAAAAGCCTCAAACTTCACGCTATAAAAATATGTTTATTTTAAATATATAAACTGAAGAGTGCACATTCATAAAAATCTTCACCAATTTAAAAAACAATGGCCAAGTTTCAGCCTTGTAGGTACTCGGTGAAGACCCCAATGTGACCCTGGAGGGGCCTTGTGTTCGATGGCGATATCAAACAAACCATACAATGTAGGAAAGTGAGGCGTACTAAGTCTTTCTAAAGACATCATGGGGAATCACAACGCCAAATTTCAGTCATGTAATTATTCGGGAAGTGAGAGAATTAGTGAGTCAGTCAGTGCGGTGAGGGCTTTGCTTTTCATTAGTGTATATATGGATAATACACAACCTCAAGTGTTTGTTTCTTCAATTGTCTTTTAATAAGCAGATGTTAGTGTAATGAATTCCTACTTAAATTGTATTGCTGTATGTTTTCTTTAAGGCTTTTGGTGTCGCCTCATTGGTGGTGGCCCAGAGAGATTTGGGATGCCAGGCAGTGGAGGTTATTCACCTGGAGGAGGGCGTGAATGCAGATGGAGCTCAAGCTGTGGAGTTTTGGGAATTGCTTGGAGGAAAAACTTCATACAGTGGTCAGAACCTCTACACACATTTTAGCTACACTGACTGACTGATATGGAATGTTCTGGTTATTAAATCAGAGCACTATCTCTTCCAGTAGAGCGGTGACGTTCAAACATTGTGCTGTGAGATCGATCGTCAGGTGTGCCTCAGGAAATTGTCCAGTTTCACTTAATTGGTCAAAAAATATTTAGTCGCTTCAAATGATTTGGCGTTGTTGTGTGTCTGTGCCAACGCCACTTTTTTTTTTTTCTTAATCATCACACACCCCATTACCAGTTAATCCCACCCACTTTTGTTAAATCCTACTTGGGGTTGTCTATAAGGACCTCATAGAAACCAATCAGGAAATTGAGCTGTTTCAAAATTGCTCCAATTTTCCAGAAACTAAAAAACTAATAGCAGAGAGCGAGAGACTGAGAGCAGGTGAGGAAGAGCTTTGTGTGCCTCTTTTTCCATCCAGCTTTATGTTCATCTAAACAGGCACGGGTTTCAGAAATAAGCTTCAATGTGTCATTTAGTAACTTTTTTGGATGGTGGATTTTTGTAAAAAAAAATGCTCCGTGGCTCAAAAAGGTTTAAAAAAAAAACTGCAATAGAGGACCACGTTTTCTAACCTCACAACCGATAAAGGGTTTTAAGTAATTTATTTATATAGTGCTTTTAACACAGTGTGATGTCACAAAGCAGCTTTACAGAGTCCAAAGCCTACTGAGCCCTGTACACGGCGTCTGGGTGCGCAATTGGTGTTGGATTTTTTTTGCCCAAAGGTACTTCAGCCATAGTACTGTGGACCTGAGAATTGATCCAGGGCCCTTTTAGGTTGAAAAGCTTGTTTTTTAACCACAAACTTACGACTGCCCCCTAGTGGTCATTTGACTAAGTAGATGCAAGCGGAATCCATAATGTAATTAATATATTTGATGATTATCAGTAGCAGTAGCATGAAGCAAATTTATCTTAATCTGTTTTTAGAAAAAAATATAAAGCCATTGTGAATGTTTTGTTTGTGTACTCTTTGTATTAAAGTATTTTTG
The DNA here is from genome assembly GCA_025769995.1 of Xyliphius kryptos. Classification (NCBI taxonomy): domain Eukaryota; kingdom Metazoa; phylum Chordata; class Actinopteri; order Siluriformes; family Aspredinidae; genus Xyliphius; species Xyliphius kryptos. The sequence goes on from JAOUQT010039074.1 coordinate 5,293, forward strand.
TATGGAGGCTTATTTTGCATGTCGTCCTATTACCAGCAATTCTCAGTCCTCTGTGTAAATCTCCTGGTACAACCGCCAATCCAAGTGAAGGATGTTATTTGGCTGATTGGTTGTTAGGACACTAATGCTCATTTGTGAGGCACAGCTGATCAACATTATACTGATTAAAGTGTGCATATAAGGGAGCACAACATTCTAGTTTAGTTTAATATCTGAAGCATCAGCATTTGTTGGTTTGCTTACAGACGCAAAATGACCAGAAAGAAACAACGTTCTTTAGAGAGCAGTCAGTCCATTGTTGTGTTACGGAAGGAAGGCGACTCAATGCCAGATATTGCCAAGAAACTGAAACTGGCTCTAACAAGGACAGAAAAAGGAGTGGGAGGCCCAGATGCACAACTGTGCAAGAAGATAAATATCTTAAGGTGTGCAGTTTGAGAGAGAGAGAGAGAGAGCGAGCTGCACTAAATGGAACCCGTCAAACACTGGCCATGTCAGCATCAACGGTCAAGAGGCGACTTTGTCAAGAGGCAGAATTTACACTGACCCATCAAAAGGAAAGACTGTGATGGGTCGAAATGGTTTCTTTAAAAAAAAAAAAGGATAATTGCAAGTGATCCTAAACCTTTGTGCGGTAGTGTATGTTTGTTAATATCTGTGATTAAACATCAACAGTGCATTATAAATCAGTGCAGCGTGGACTTTGATCATGCAGAATAAGTTTATTTGAATGTATGATGTCATTGATATCTGTGCATTCTGTCCACATGCAGGCTGGTGTGATGATGATCAACTGTACGAGAAGGCAATTTCAGAGTCCAACTGTGTGTACACACTGCAGGAGGACCGGCTCGTCCCACACGAACAGGGATGGGCCTCGATGCCCCACCCCTCTATACTGGATTCTTCACAGGTTACACTTTTTTTTGTTACCTGATGACAATACTGTTTCCCGGTCAGAGATGTAGGTTATTGTGAATAATGTCACGGCTAGACAGCGACTCAGCCAATCAGGTTTATGGATATATATCAATAAATTATAATTGATTTGTAATTCTACAATATTTCCTTTATTGGCTGTGTAAAACTTATTGTTCTCTTTTTAATTTAAGAAGTTTTTTTTAAAGGTGTAATGATACTAAATTGTGGAACCGTCTCCCCAGCTCTGTTCTTAATGCTGAGACATTTAGTATTTTTAAGAAACAATTCAGAACACAGCTCTTCCACAGACACTTGTTATAAAAAAAAAGTGGTAAAATCAAGACATTAAAGCCAGATTGATGTTTGATTCTACAAGCATAACAGATCTTTCTTCAAACTTCTGATTTGTGGTGTTCTCTCATTTAAATAAAAGCGTCTGCTAAATGTAATACTAAGATTTAAACTCCCCTCTCGTTCAGAAGGAATAAAGCAGGAAAACCGGTTGGTTGAGGATAATTTGGGTTGTTTTGTGTTTTTTCTCAGACCCTTTTGTTCGACTTTGGCAGTGAGCTCTACCTGTGGCATGGAAAAGATGTTCCTCCTACTGAGAGGAAACTGGCTCTGCGTTTGGCTCAGCAGGTCTGGAGCGGAGATTATGATTACAGGAACTGCAGGTTTAATCCCATTGATCCCTTCAACATCAATCAACAGATTCAGAGGTGAATGTATCACTCATACAAAGAAACCCTTCGTGTTCCGTTTTACAACAATCTTTTTTTGGGGGGGGGGGGTGTAGATTGGGTGCAGGCCGGCCCCACTGGACTCTGTTTGGCCGTGTGTTCGAGCAGAATGAGACCGTTCTCTTCAGAATGAAGTTTGTGGATTGGATTGATCGACCGGAGCAGATTCCATCTCAGCCACAGGAGGCCGAACCGGTGAGTCACATTAAACACATTTAAAAAATGTTTACAACACATGCCATAGGACTTTAGTTTAATCAGCAATGCAGCTAAAATATCACCAAGAATTGAAGTATCATAACAAGAAATCATTCTTCTTCTTTTGACGTTTTATCCTGATTATTTGGGGTCGCCATAGCGACAAACTCTTATATTAGACTTGGGTGTTTTACGTCGGATGTCCTTCCTTACCATACCTCAACCTCTACTGAGCTTTGGACTCACAGACTTTGGGGACAATTTGGAGCGGCTGATTCACCTTCAATCCATGATTTCAGACTGTGGGAGAAAACCCACGTCAACACAGGGAGAACATGGAAACAAACAACCACACACACAAACTATACAGGGCAATTTAGAGCATTCAGTTTACCTGGAATCCATGTTTTTGGTCTGTGGGATGAAACTGGATAACCCAGAGGAAACCCATGCAGACACTGGGAGGACATGAAAACTCCACCCAGATTGGGACTCGATTGGGACCCAGTTCTGCGAGGTGAATGTGTAAGAAAAATAGATCTTCTTGACTTTAGGAAGAATCATAATGTTTGGTTTCAGCCTAAATACTTCAATCCAATTTCTGAAACATGGTGGTGGTAGTATTATGTTCGGTCTCACTGCGTCTATGTCCGGCTCGCCATCAAGAATAAAATAATAACATTTATAAACCGGGTTGTTCTGGACTGAAATCCCTCCATGTCAGTGTGCAGAGTTAATTCAGAATGACCTGAAACCGGGTTTATTTGATCTGTTATTGTTTACATTCTGAACCTGGTTTTGTTTCAGTGGAACATTCTGTAATTTTCTCTGATTTCAGACTTCTAATCATGAAACTCAGCCTGTTGAGATTCGGCCGTGTGATGCCAAAGCCCTCTTTGCTGGACGCTGTGCATCAGGGGCAGAAGCCATTATTCTGGATGGCGTGGATCTACAACGCGGTCAGGTTTTGGTTACGATTGGAGATGGACGGCAGGCGGAGTTAAGCACCGTCACCGTGGAATGTTGGCTCGCTGGAACGGATGATGACGGTAGAGTGGCTTCAGAGAACATGGGGCAGTTTAACGAAGCAGAAACCTATGCTGTATGCTGGACATATCGCCTCTGTGCCACAGGTGGGATCTTTAGAATTTAGGGTTTCAGAAAAGTGGGAATCTGGTTTTCAATCTGGAGTTTAAATTTTGTGTAAAACTTCTTTTCCCCAGACAATCAACCAATCACCGAACAGCATGGTTTAGATCTGGTACGGTCTGCCCTTTTTATCTGGAAGGGACGCCATTCACGGCTTGATTGGCAGCATCTGTCCCTGCCGTTATCTTTCCAAAATGTGCCTCGGATACATATTAAGGAGGGTGAGGAGCCAGCCTGCTTTCTGCAACTTTTCCAAGGACGAATGGTCATTCACAGACAATGCAGCAGCAAACCAGCAGGTGAGGTACCATCAGAACCATCAAGTCTGATTGCAAACTTAGATCCATGGTTTTCTTCAGGGACTCGGGTTACTCATGTTTCCAAGACGTGCTGTTTGGTGAAGTCATTTCATGTCATTATCTTTTGCTCATCCTCTACTAGCTAGGGTCACTAGGGGTTAGGGGTGAATCTGAATCCACAGTTCTATGAGAGATGGAGACGCGAACCAACACCCGCGGTACCGGCCTGATGGGTGAATTAAAGTTGTTGATGCTGATGCGTCCAAATTGAGAACCCAAATGCATTTCATTTTGCAAAAGTGATCTACAGTACGAGCCAAAAGTTTGGACACACCTTCTCATTCAATGCTTTTTCTGTATTTTCACGACTATTTACATTGTAGATTCTCACTGAAGGCATCAAAACTATGAATGAACACATGAGGAGTTATGTACTTAACAAAAAAAGTAAAATAACTGAAAACATGTTTTATATTCTAGTGACTTTAAAATATCCACCTTTGCTCTGATTACTGCTTTGCACACTCTTGGCATTCTCTCAATGAGCTTCAAGCGGTCGTCACCTGAAATGGTGTTCAGGTGTGCCTATGAGGGCTTATTAGTATGATTAATTAGAATGCCAAGAGTGTGCAAAGCAGTAATCAGAACAAAGGTGAATATTTTGAAGCCACTAGAATATAAAACATGTTTTCAGTTCTTTCACCCTTTTTCATGTGTTCATACTTTTGATGCCTTCAGTGAGAATCTACAATGTAAATAGTCGTGAAAATACAGAATTAAATGAGGTGTGTCCAAACTTTTGGCCTGTACTGTAAATGTTTCAAAACTTTGTAAGGTTTTTTAAATATTTGCCTCAAATTGAAGGGAGAACCGACACCATTATGTGATCTATGCAATACACAAATGGTGCTATTGTGCATATATTTACAAAATCCACAACATAACATGGAAAGGTTTGTAATCTCAGCCTCATTAGTGAACATTGGTAACAAAACTAAAGCAGAGACTAAGCAAATTTCTACAAAGCACAAAACTGAGAACTCTCATCTAAAATGAATTGACATTAAACAAAAAAACATAAAGAACTCATACCCCAGATATTAAATATTATTATTTAATAATTTGAATGACTACTTTATGAATAAAAAAACCCATCCTGCCATAAATATGACTGTTGTATAAAAATGGTGTTAATCAGTTTGCTGCAAATGTTTTATAATGCTTCATTTTGCTGCACAATGTGATTCTGTTTTTGTTTCCCCTCTGTAAAGTGATTGTGTGTTTGTGTTTTGAAGGCTGGCGTTTGTTCTGTGTAAGAGGTACTGTTTTCTCGGAGGCTTCCCTGCTGGAGGTCGAGTGCAGTAGCACCAGTCTGCGTTCTCGTGGCGCTCTGTTTCTGTTAAACACTCAGCAGGCGATGCTTTATCTGTGGATCGGCTGTAAGGCTCATGCCGGCGTACGTCAGGTGGCCCGGCATGTTGCCCAGCAGCTCTCTCACTCGTGAGTATCACAAACCTCCAAAAAGAACAGCTTAAATAGAGAGACATTACATGTACAAGTTGTGTATTTGCTGTGTGTATCAGTTGTGCGCCGGAGATGCAGATGATAACCGCTCACAGTCTTAACATTCAGGAAGTGGAGGAAGGAGCAGAGCCATCAGAGTTCTGGACTGTCATTGGGCCACAGGACAGGAAGTGCTATGACTGCATGCTACAAGGTGAGCTGGAATTATCGTATGGTTAAAAAAACGACCGGTCACTTGTTTAGTTTATTAGAAGTGATGCATTTCCCCTTCAGAGCATAGTGCATTTTTCGGGAACATACCAACAACGCATGCAAAGTTTTGCAATAAGTGTTACTGTGGTAATTGAGACGGACACAGAAGAGCAACACACTGGCAGGAGCACTGATACCGCACTATTTTGGTACGGTAACGCAGTGGTTAGGGTGTTGGGTTATCAATCGGGAGGTTGGGGTCCACTAAAGTTACCAATGTGGGTCCTTGTGCGAGATCCTTAACCTTAATTGCTCCAGGGTGCTGTATCAACCCTGTGTTCTGATCCCAACCAAGTTGGGATACTTGTCACTTTGGATAACAGCATCTGCTGAATAACTAAATGTAATGTATGAATCATATTAGTTGTGGTATTGTTACCGAGAGGATTTATTCATAGCATTGCATGGCGCTTGTATGTGAGGGATTTTAATGGTTGTGGCAGCTGTTGTTTTATTTATTGTTATTACTGTGCATGTGTTCTTTCTTCAGATCCTGGCAAGTACAACTTTACCCCCCGCCTTTTTTACTTGAGTGGCCAGTCGGGGTCCTTCAAAGGACAGGAACTGATGAGTTCATCTTCAATGACTGGGGTTGTCACCGCCATGCCGTTCCTGCAGGATTGTTTATATGCAGTGTCACAACCTGGTGAGAACACTAACAGAACACATCCTAGATCTCAATGAATATAATATTTCAGTTGAAAATCTTTATTTAGTAGATAGTGGAATGTGTTGAGAACAAAAGAACAAAGAAGATTAAAATGTAAATGATGATCTCATGGAGGTCTGGATTTGGAA
>JAOUQT010039081.1:0-11173 GCA_025769995.1 Xyliphius kryptos
GTTGTCTGTTCCATTCGCACAACAGCAAGTGAAACTGATTCACAATCAGTGTTGCTTCCTAACTGGACAGGTTGCTTGTACAGAAGTGTGGTTGACTTGGGGTTACATTGTGTTGTTTAAGTGTTCCCTTTATTTTTTTGAGCCGTGTATATTAAAAATTAACGTATCATGAGGTTTGTGGCAATAAAAAATTGTGAAATTAATCTAGTGTGAGTGGTGACTACATACACCATAAGGAATAATGAGGCAAAGTTCCATCTTTGTAGGTACTCAGGATGACCCCAATCCATCCGAGGTGTTGCGTTCTATGGCGATACCGAACAAACAATTGAATGTAGATAAGAGAGAACCCATTTGTTTTTCCAAGGACATGTTAGGAAACCATGGCATTAGCTTCACGTTAGCTGTCCACGCCATACCCTCCACTCTACCTGTTCGCCAGTCGCTATATGCCAAGCGCCTTGCGGCATCCCATTCACACTAACTTTGTGCCAGTCACTATATGCCAAGCGCCTCGCGGCATCCACCCCACACTACCTCTGTGCTAGTCGCTAAACACCAAGCGCCTTGCGTCATCCCTTCCACTCTACACGTGCACCAATTGCTGTATGCCTGGCGCTTTGCTACATTCCCTCCACTCTATCTGTATGCCCAACGCTATATGCCAAGCGCCTCACGGCAACCCCTACACTATATCCAATCACTATAAGAGATGACATACACCGAGCGCCTTATGTTATAGACACACACAGTACATCTTATTAGCTTTATTTCTGTAGTTCTGTAATTACAAACAAAGTATATATAGATGTGTGTGTGTGTGTGTGTGTGTGTGCGTGTGAATACAAAACTTTACCCTGTGCTCTAAAAAACCCAAGAGGAAAAGCAGGCAGACGTAGGTAAAGAATGCTAAGCAAAATAAGACAGACGAGCAAAAGACAGACGAGATGGAGAGCTATAGGTAGATTGAGAGAGGCGGGACAGATTAATGCTTAACTGACGCAGTAGGTGTCCCTGAGCCTTCTATGGTCTGGTAATTGAATCTGTCAATCAGTGGAGCACTATAATTCCAATTTAAACTCATCGTTGTCTTTAGCTTGACAGCTTTAACAATCTTGACTTTTAAGTGTTTATAGAAAATCATTGTGAATTATATAAGCGTTAAAATAATTTATAAAAGGTGATCATTTACAAATAACATGTACATTCCATCAAAGGATTCTTCTTATTAATACAGAAGTTAAATTAAGAACATTGAGGCACGGTTGTAAGAATATTACTATTACATAAAATTTTCATTGGATGGCTTAGTGGTTAGCATGTTCGCCTCTCAGCGCTAGAGATTCCCGGTTCGAATCCCAATCCGGGTGGAGTTTCCATGTTCTCCCTGTGTCTGCATGGGTTTCCTCCCACAGTCCAAAAACATGGATTTAAGGTAAATTGGCTGCTCTATATATTTAGTAATCCAAATTATTGAATAGTAATTTGTTGATGTTGTTGGCTTAAAGATGGAAATATTGTCTCAAACGCAGGCGAGGAAGATGGAAGGTCCAGAAATGTTCTGATTCTGTTTGGGAGTGATGAGAATGGAGAGTGTTAGAAATTTAATTATTAGCGAATGGGTACAGATGGGATGTTAAGGACACAAAGTTAAGAAGGTAACTTGGTGGGACTGAGAACGCAGTACGCGCGAGCCTGATTGAAAGAGTGAATAAAAGTGTTTTCTTGTGTTACAAACGGTGCAGTCTGAATCCTGTCACACACCACGACTAGGGAACTACCACACCATGTTTTTGTACTGTGGGAAGAAACCGGAAAACCCGGAGAAAACCCATGCTGACATGGGAAAAAAATGGAAACTCCACCCAGATCAGGATTCGAATCGGGAATCTCAGCACTGAGAGGGGAACATGCGAACCATTAATCCACGTCCATTCAATCTGATTAGATGCTTACAAAATATAAAAATAGTTTAGTTACTTTTGTTATGCAACTAAACACTAAAAGCTCTGGTTTCTTTGCTACATATGATTTGACAGTCTGAGGTTTGATGCTAGATGCCTTTCGCTGCCTTGTTCATGGCTCCTATTAATTTTATCTCCTGGGTTTTTTATCAGAGAAGCCGGTGCCTCAGGAGGGATTTAAATCTATCTGACAAAAAATCTGCCATTTGCTTTGTGCTGGGTACAGTGCCGGTCCTGGCAGACTACCGGCTCTGATGGAGACAGAGAGCCTGACCTTTAGCATAACCTAATACTGATCATAAAACAACAACTAGAATTTACTTGATATTGAGTCCTGAGCAGTTTACAACGGTGAGATGAATATTCATAAAGAGGTGTAAGGTTCATTTATTGTAAATTTACTGTGTGCAATATGTGCTGCTTAATCATTACTCTGTTTAATGTGCTTTGTAGGACACACATTGTAAAAGCTACTAGTAAATTAGATTAGACATTAAATAAGAACATAAATTGTTTGAAGGCTAAGCACCACCTGATGGACCACTCTAAAGATCTCACATTACTTTAGCTTGTAAAATGTAAACATGAATATGAAATTTTAAAAACATATTTAGTTCTCTAAAAAGCCTGAGGTCGCTCTGGAAATTCCAGGAATCTGCCGTGTGAGGTCACTGGTGGAAAACACCAGCTCTATGGAACTCCAGCATTGTCTGACTTGGATTGGCAGTTTTCCAGCGCTGGTTTATTTTTTAAATACAAGAAGAGGATGAATCTGCAGAGACTGTGGGGGAGACCGTGTTTAATAACAACATTTAGCCGCTTAGATTTTAAGCCAAACGCCGAAAAGACCGCACCAGAAAGCAGCAAAGCACAACCTGAATTGTGAATTCTGACTTCCTGAGTATCTACAAACTAATACTTGGCTCTGTTTCTCCTCACACTATATTCATTCCACATATTCATTTCATATTTTTTATTGCCCCAAAGCTCACACTACATTCATTCATTCATCTTTTGCTTATACGTTAATGAGGGTCGCGTGGGGGTTCCCCATGCCCAAACAGGAAAGAAGGTCTCGGGCGCAATGCAGATACAACCAGGACAGGGTGCCAATCCATCGCTAGGTACATCCTCACTCACACAGCCACACACACACATACTATACAGGGCAATTTAGAGCAATCAATTTACCTGAAATCCATGTTTTTGGAATGTGGGAGGAATCCGGAGAACCTGGGGGAAACCTACGCAGACACGGGGAGAACATGCAAACTCCACCCAGTTTGGGATTCGAACTGGGAATCCCCAGCACTGAGAGGCGAATGTACTAACCATTAAGCCACACTCTACAATAAAATGTTAATTTGAAATATAAACTCCAAAACCATCACTCATTCAAAAACAAATGCCTTTCAACTTTCACACTGCTAGTATTTATATAATAGAAAAGCTAGTTTACTGAAAATATTGCTATGTATAAAACCATGCACTTCAAGATATTATTATTTTTTATTTTCTTTTTTAAATTATGTAAACCATGTTGTTTTAAATAATATAAATTCTTCCTTCTGATCCTTTATAAAAAAAAGAGTTATTTCCTCCTTATTACAGAAAGTGTTTTTTGGTCTCCATTGCAGATGCTAACGTCAGGGAACTGAAAGGAATATTCCAAAATCTTAAGCCGAAAGTAGAGTTTGCTTAGAAGACCATTACTTTTCCATTTTAGCCTTTTGACAGACCCTTCCCATTTGCTTTCAAAATTGCATGTATTCATGGCAATTTATGCTTTTATCTATTTGTGTGGTTCTAAATAGTAACATAATTTGTATGTCTGTGTATGGAAAGCATAAAACAGAGAGTTTGGAAATCATTTTAGCTTTAGATCCAGTTGTTTGTGTTTATAGAAGTACGGGTAAAGTGAGGAATAATACAGGACAATTCACGTTCAATTTAGATGCTCTAACTAAATTCAAAACTCATAGCTATAAAAGCAGAGACGTGGAAATGGCACAGAAAGAGCACACAGCTTAAGGATTCAATTTGCGTAGCAATAAAACTGAATGCAGTACAGTTTAAAAGTGGATGCATCTTCTATTTCCATTTAGCAGATGTACAGTTAAAACACTTTAAAATTATCCTAATTAAATGAGGTGGGAACAAACTAAAAAAAATTAATATGGAGGAGATTAAATAGGAAGTTATCGTATCTATTATATAAATAAGCTTGGCATGTGTCATCTTTATAGCAATTGGCAGGTGGATAAAATGGCGGCGATGACGCGGGGCGCTAAGCGTATAGCAGTTGGCCTGTGGGTACAGTAAAGGGGGTGAGGGGCCGCTTGAAAGCGGGGTGCTTGGCGAGTGGGTGGAGTGGCGGCAATGATGTGGGGTGCTTGGCGTATAGCAATTGGTGCACAGGTAACGGGGGACGATGCGGGGCGCTAGGCATGTGTTATCTCTAAAGCGATTGGTGAGTGGGTAGAGTGAAAGGGATGATGCGGGGCACTTGGCCTATAGCAGTTATCCTGTGGGTACAGTAGGAGGAGGGCGCTTGAAGGCGGGGCGCTTGGCGAGTGGGTGGAGTGGCGGCAATGATGTGGGGTGCTTGGCGTATAGCAATTGGTGCACAGGTAACGGAGGACGATGCGGGGCGCTAGGCATGTGTTATCTCTAAAGCGATTGGTGAGTGGGTAGAGTGAAAGGGATGATAGGGGGCACTTGCAGTGCGTTATCTCTATAGCAACTGTCACTCTGGATGGCTAATGTGAAGCTAATGCAGAAGCCCATGCTACGAGTTGCACGTCAACAGCAAAGAGGACATCCTACTAAATCTGATCCCGCAGCACAGCTTTGCTTCCCAAAAACTCGCTAATCACTATAGAGCTAACACTGAATTCAAGAAAGTTATCTTGCCAAATAAGTGAGTGACTTCAGTGAATTGTGCCTGTAAAAATGCTCACCACCCAGCTGTAGAATGGGTAAGACAGCTAATTAAACTATATTAGCTTAGCATATAGTGCATAATTGAGTTTTCCAACCTTAGTATAACATCACCGGTCCCATTTCTGCCTCGCAGGTATAAAATCTAGAAACATTCATGTAGTCAGCGTATAGTTCAGCAGAAGGTTACAGCCATGTTGCGAAGTTCAAGAGCAACAATTTTGTCAATAACATTTTTCCAGAAACATGCAACTGAAAACAGTTACCTCATGCAGAAATTTGTATAACATTGAAGGTATTTTTGTTTAATGAAAACATATGAAGCAGGGGGAAAAGAAGGTGGGGCTCCAGAGTGCATATTCCATGGTTTGGAAGAGATAAAATATTTTGTATACGTGTATGTTATGTATATCCCATGGTTTGTTGTTTAGGTTTCCGTTAATTAACTCTTATTTTCCTCAGTTGTCTCCCGGTTTTGTTCCTTTTTGTTATTGGTTCCTTTGTTGTCATGTGACAGGGACTTTTGTTTTCTATACGATCAGTTTCCGTATGTCCCATGCCTTGATTGTTTTATGTTACGCCTGTTTGTTTTGAACTTCATGTTTTGGCCGTTGGTGATTAAACGCCAAATTCTTCAACCTGGCTGCAACCTCTGCGCGGTGAGCGCTCGCTTGGCTTCCAGCGCGCGCCGTAACAATAGATGAGTTGGACCTCTACTGCATGTGATTATACAACACTATAGTTAAAATGGAAACCAATAAAATCACAGTAAGTGTTTTGATGCAATTCAAATGCAAATTAGAATGCAGTTATAGTCTATGCATATAATTTTTAATGTCCCTTTGCGAGTTTTTTTTTTTTAATCCTTGTGACAGCAAGCAACCATTAGTGCATAATCTAGAAAGCAGCTAAAAGTAATCAAAGTAATGATTGAATAATTATCTAAAGTGCAATTAATTAAAGATGCCACTGAACTCATCTTGAACATCTGTTCTGGCTGCAGCTCTTACACGCAGATGAGAATAGCAGGCGCGGAGCAGGCGACACAGACTGCATACACTTATCTTCTCAAATGCCATTGTTTACTTACAATAATTAATTCTGCATCATGTATAACTAAGCTCCGGTGCCCAATAATAATGGTCTTGAGAAAATAAGCGGCTTTTGAACGTACTATTGGGAGAGTAGAGAGAGTGTTCAGAAGTCGTTCAGAAAGGTCAGTTTGCATTTCAAAGTTAAACAGATGCACTTGAAAGGTCCTTGTTTTCTAAGTTTTACAAGGAATGAAAGCTGATTTATGCTGCTTATAGACTTGTTTACACAGCCAGGCTGGCCTAAATCGTTAAAGGACCCACAAGTGTAATTAGAAAATCTACATTAGTCACAATCAGGCCCATATGCCTCATTTCATTTAAGTTCATTAATCGGCACACATACTAGACTCGCCATGTGTCTCTACAGAGCTCGTTATCACTTCCCTTATCTCATTCTTTTTTTTTTTTTTCTAAATCTAAGTTATTTTACATTTTGAATTCACAGCAGACCTATTAAGTGCTCGTATCCACCACCATCCTTTACATCAGGTCAATGGAACGTCATTCTGGTTGGACGTTTTTAAATTAATTTTTTGCATCGATATATTTCCTAAGTTCAGTTTAAGGTTGTGGTTTTGTGATTAAGGTGCTACCATGTGTAGTCCATGCCATCTAACCCTTTTAGCAAGTCTTCATCACAATGGGCATTAATAGAATTGCTAAATCCTCTATTTAAAAAGTGTAGGCATGTTAAGTCATCGGCGTGTTAAAGGGAGCATGTTTCCCTGACGACCAGCTCATTTTTTTGTCCTTTAATTCCTTCTTATAAGACGGCAGTAAAACACAAGTTCTACTGCATGTCTCCAACACATGAGAGCCGTGGAGCATGAAATTAGCTTAAGCAGCTAAAAGAAATAGTCAAGGAAACGAGGACATCTCAATAAAGAGTGTAGAGCTGTGTGTCTCTGTATTATTATTAGCAATATTATTATATACCACCTGCTCGACATAAAATTAATGATCAGGGCTTAAATCCACAAGGTCATATAGTATGTATGTGTATATATATAACTAATATATATATATAACTAAACTATTGCTTTATTATTTCAGTTTTATTTGACAATGCTATTAAGATAGCATTGTCAAATAAAACTGAAATAATAAAACAATTTGGGGAAATAAAATATATATATATATAAATAAAATAATAAAAGCTATTAAACAGTTATGGTTTAAAAAGCTTTACTTTTGGGCTTATTTTTTATTTCTATTCCGAGCCACTAATACTTAAAAAAAAATTAGAACTTAATATATTGTGACGGTGGCGTTGGGGGGCGTGGCAGAGCCCCCCATGAAAATGCCACCCAGATCGTGCTAACTTCTAAGTCACCCATTATTATTATTAGTAGTAGTAATACTCTTATTCTTATTTATTTTATTTTATTTTTTACATATAGAACACTGAAAAACGGGGCATATGCAACTTCAGAATCCCACCCCCCACCCCAAATTAATAAAGTATTCGGATTTTGAAGGTATAGACTAAGAACTGTTTGTATGATAAGGTGATTTCAGTTTAAGATGTGCGCTCACTAGCCACACAAACCAATCTTAATAGTCAAACCTGTAATATATGAACCTCATTAAGAAAGATTTTAGTCACTAACTGATATAACACACGGTTTAATTGTATTTCTGTTTAATGGGATATATAGTGTTAAATCATTATTCCACACTATTATAATTGCAGCTCTGGTATTTTATGGGTATATCATTGTATTGTTTGTCAGTTGTTTTAACAGTCTAATACATATGCTCAGTTACAGTTAACTGTGTTCTAATAATCATCATGTCACAAGACTGTAACTGTATTGTGGTTACAAATTATCTTAAATTACTCGACTGAACTATACATAGTACAACGTATGAACATAGCTCAAGGGGTTTTCAACAGTACTATTGTTTTAAACAGGTATAATAAATCTAGCACCTTGCAAAGTGTTTGCATCTTTGTGGGAACAGTTTTCAGTTCCACCATGTACAAGCATGTGCAAGGTCGATAAAAGCATTGCTTGATGAATTTGCTGTGAAAGCAACAAAATGACTTACACAAACGTAAATGTACTTTATGAGTCAATCACTCTAGCAGACATCAAAGCTCATCTGAAAAAAGAAGCAAAACCACCACAGTTACACACAAAGGGCGTGGGGGTTTAGAAATGTTGTGTAAATTAGGGGCTCAAGCACAAAACCCCTATTGTTTTTGCTTTGATGATTCTTATTATTGTTCTTCTTGAGTAAAACGTGTTGGGCAGCCAATACCATAAGTCCTAGAGAAAAACTTGGAGGTAGGTACAGCTGGTGTGCATCTTCATAAACGAAAATCACATCAATGGCTCCAACAATGGTTTATAGAGCAAAAAAACATGTTTAGGCTTCTAAATTCCACCCAAATATTCTACCCACATTTATTTTCAGACTACCAGGCTCAAAACAAACAACTTTGCAACTTGTACCCAAAATCTACGGCCATCTTGTTTTCTCCACATTAACAAATTTTGATAAACCTACTTTCACAAATTAGTGCTAGGTTTTTCTGTGAAACTCTATGTGTGGTTTAAAAAAATTCTAGAACACACACACAGGGTTCGTCAACTCAACTTGTCCAGAAATTTAAAAAAAGTAAAGAAATCTGCACTTTTTGAACTTGTATGGATTTTTATTAATACTTTTGAAAAATGATCAGCTGATACTCAAAGAGACTGTCTAGGTATTATTCAAAAATAATATTTTTCACTTCTTATTTTATGCTATTAATTATTAATTAACGTAATTAGCATGTCTAAGCTAAATTGCCATAACTCATAAGCAGTTGATCTCATCAAGACCTAATTGGAATCCTACACCACACATGACCCTACAATGATGCATGCCCATTTTGGTTAGCATCGGCCTTAAGAGGGCGCCGTGATGCTCAAAAACAAGTACAATCACTATTAACCGTCCTACTGGACTTTTTATAAAAAAAATCATAAAAAGTATTTTATGATTTAGACAGGCTGCTATATGCAAAATAATCCATACGTCATATGTCTTGTTGTCTGGAACATCTTCAGCCAGCTTTAACCCCGGGATTACCGCTAATGGCTATATATTTTTTTTATTACATTTACATTTAGACATTTTTTCACTTTTATCCAAAGCAAATTACAGACCCTTCAAAAACATTTACAAAAATAATTGTACTAGTCGTATAAGCTCAATAATTCAAACCAACGTTCTCAGTTCTTTTCATCTGTTTAATTTGTAACACCTGTCTTCTGACTCTCCTTTAATAATTCCCTTGTTTGTATCGCGCAGATTTAATAGCAGACAAGCTTGAGGACAATCAGAGCCACTACTGTCTGCGATAAAGCATATTAATGCAGCTGCACGCAGCCACAAGTGACGTAAAGGTAAACAAGTACACGGACAGATTCTTTTGTGTCTTCAGCACACGCCAGCC
Organism: Xyliphius kryptos; assembly: GCA_025769995.1. Lineage (NCBI taxonomy): Eukaryota > Metazoa > Chordata > Actinopteri > Siluriformes > Aspredinidae > Xyliphius > Xyliphius kryptos. The sequence goes on from JAOUQT010039081.1 coordinate 9,447, forward strand.
TTGATTCTCTGAGTGATTAGCATATTAATAAACAAACAGCGCATTGAGAATTAACAAGTCACGGCCTCCTGAGGGGTCAGAATATTCGAGATGTTATTACACAAATCCGGGTTGGCTGACTCGGTGAAGAATTAAACCTATATAGCAACTGTTTTACTACTGAACGTTTCGCCACAGATTTTTCGGCGGATTTGCTTTGCGACAGATCCAAACGTAAAGATCTGAAGAGATTTGTAAGCTGAATTTCACTGATACCAACCAAAGCACATTATTTAAAAACACATTTCTCAGGGTCTGTAATATTTCTCACTGATGTTGACAGAGGCTCTAAGCCTTTATCTTAATAACAGCATCAGTTCTCCAGGGTTCACTGGGGTGAAATTATTATGTAATTTTTTTAGAGCTACAGCAGGCATGAGCTTGTGGAACTTTTTGAAACTTTGGTTTTCACTTCACTCACTTCATGCTAATAAAAAAAAATCAATATTAAAAAAGGAGATCGGGGCTCTGTGGGGTTTCAACCATACACTGCAAAAGTCCTTCTTCCAGAACCAGACACATCTCAAAACAGGGGTTCTAAAGACCTGAGGCTTTTGGTGCCCTATTTGTCTTTCTTTCAGTCTCTGTTCCCATCATCATCATCATAATCATCATATAAAGAAGAATTATTACAAGGCCTTCATGGTGTAGTGCTCACAGCCTCAAACCTCTTTTTCCACATTTCAAACGTGCCGATCATTACCTCCTGCAGGAGGATGTTCAACAGCGCTACAGCTGAGAAAATAGAAGGAGCCGTTTTGAAGCTCGTGTTCATTTGGCTGCTGATGATGAATAGGATCGATTGCAGGGCTGAAAGCCACGAGAGGAGACTGAAAGACCTGATTAATGGGCCTTGGCTTCTGAATTATGACTAATGCAAACAGATCAGATGGGGCGAAGATTCTGGTGAGAGAAGGAGAAAATCATCTGTTGTATAATCCATTCCAATGTACAGAGCATGAAAAAAGACTAGAGGTCAAAAGGCTGGAAAATATAAAAGAAAAAGGTTCTGTAGCATTAAAGAGTGAATCAGATAATTAGTAAGATGCTTATCATGTACCATCATATATACCAACACACGCAGTTCAACCCAAACACGCTGGATGGGTATAGTGTGCAAGACATTACACTCTTTGAAGCCCATCACCTTGTTCTCATATCCTAAGGTAGTTCTGGCAGAATCGAAAATTGTTTTTGGGTCATGTAATATGAACCCTTCACCAACTAGCTGCAGACCAGAGGGTATTGAATGGAGCACCAAAATAATGTGGTAGCCCTTTATGTGCAGTGTGCCAGTCACTCTGAAAATGACAGACGCAGAATTCACAAAACAGACCCAAAAAAACAAACACAAAAGCCCTGCAGGATGAACCAAGTATTCCAGATTTTGAGTCACAAGGTAAGATCGTACAATTATGGGAAATTGAATGACTAACTGTGGAAATGTAAATATTAACTAAATATATCAATTTAAGGCGAGTACTACACTGTGGACCACTTATTGTGTGTCCTACTTAAAGATGAGTGAGGTCTGTAATTTTTGATTATAGGTACATTTCAGAGACAAAATTAGATTTTTTTAAATAAATAATTTATAAATTAAGGTGGAAAATAAGTAATTGGTCATCCACAAACAAGCAAGATTTCTGGCTCTCACAGACCTGTAAATACTTCTTTAGGAAGCTCTT
>JAOUQT010039092.1:0-11173 GCA_025769995.1 Xyliphius kryptos
ACCTGCAGAAGCACTCTTTTATAGGGGGGTCTTGCTAAGTGCCTCTAATTTCTACCTGTTGTCTGTTCCATTCGCACGACAGCAAGTGAAACGGATTCACAATCAGTGTTGCTTCCTAACTGGACAGGCTGGTTTCAGAGAAGTGTGGTTGACTTGGAGTTACATTGTGTTGTTTAAGTGTTCCCTTTATTTTTGGAGCAATATATCATATTAAACTTGCTTAGTTTACCTTTTATAATGTTTTTTAGAAATGAAATTTTAAACCTTTTTTACCTATTCACATCAAACACTTCGAATCCATAAATGTCGAGGAGACCAATCACTGTCTTCCTGCTCGTGTCCTGCAATAATTTATTTAAATAATATTTTATTAATCATTACTCAGATGTTTGTATTAAAATATTTTATTACATTTTAATAGCATTTTGAAGGTACACCTGCCTTGTTTGCCAGTGACTCATTTGTCTTGTTGACCAACCATGTGAATGTGCGTCCATAAATGGCTTTGGCTAGAGCATCTCTGGCATATACAGCATGATCAGTCGTAAAAGGACTTAAAACCTGTAATGCATAGTTTAAAATATGTCATTGGTGTAAAATATAGACACCTGTTAAAAATAGTATAAATGTAAACACATGCATCAAGCTTGTTATTGAAAATTAATTATCATCTGCTTAATCCTCTGCTAATAGGGGTGTGTGTATTAATCGATTCAAATTTAATTATACAGCCAATGATTCAATGCATCGATGCGTCTGCAAGAGTATCTATTAATATGTTTATATTGCTGCCTTTTTGTTAGCCTATTTTTATAATGACTACAACTTTCAGCATTAGTTTTGATGGCAATAAAAATTACTTCTTAATGGAAGTAATTAAACACTTTTTATGTAAAAAGGATGGATTTTGAGTACAAATAATCAGGATTTAATCAGGATTTTTGGTGAGTGTCATTTTCCTAAATTATATGCGATGCAACGGCTCATTATTTCTGCACAATAAGATATAATAGGCATATAATAGGAATAAAATCGTTGTTGACAGATGGATTAAATCAGATGCATTATTGAAGGCCTAGGTATAAAATGCATGGCCTGTCACTGATCTACATACATTTCCTCAATTAAAAATGTTTGACTGCATAATCAAGATTTATTTTTTCTGTCTTTAATAGTGAATCGACTACACCTTACTTTAATACATTATTATTACAATTTATCTTATTGCACTTTATTTTATATAGAGTATATCCTTATACTTTATATGGAGTAACTGTTTATGTATTTTTTAATGCAAGTAATCTTCCCATTGATTTATTTGAAATGTAGAATTTAGGATTTAAAATAATATTGAGAATTTAATAGTGTTTAATCAACTTTAATCAAATTGTTCCATGGGAAGTTCTTAAGAATTGAAAATAATCTAATAGTTGGCTTAAAAAATGTATATCGAATCCTAACAATGTTTGAAGTTTTACTGATTTGTGAATAGGGTGGTTATCCTAACCTTAATTGCGCTCTCTTAATTGTGCCTATGCAACAAAATAAAGCAGTAGGTGTGAATGAGAAAAAGAGCTGCTCTCTGTGCATGCATGTAGAAGTTTTTGTGTGCTACAAAGTACCATAAACTTAAAAGTGGTCTTTTGTAACAACAAATGCAATTTTAAGTTCATTACGTGTTTGACTTCAGCATGCTCATTGCCCGAACCAGTGAAATCTGCTAGATTATACTTGTCAATTGCAAATGTTACTTGTCAAGAAGTGATTGTAGGTCTTTAATACCTCTTCTGCTTTGGCTTCAATCTTTCTGTTGGTTAAACCCTCTTGTAAGACCTCAAAAGAAATCCCTAACAACTGAAAATGAGCAAAAAAAAAGTAAAGTTAAAAATAATACATAAAATAATTAAAAGAACACACTTAACCTTGGTTTGCAAATGGGATACCGTCAGAGACGTGCTATTTGTTGTCATTAAAGCATAGTTAGCATAGTCTGTTCAACAATACGATAACTACCTGAATACTTCTGGAATTTATGGTGCGAGGCAGAAATAGGACCGGCAACATTATACTGGAAAGGGCTCAATAATATGGCATTTGTTACTAAATAATGAATATTTAGGTCGGCTAGTAAATAATAAATATCAATGTTGGCCCACGACTTTATCCAAGTAAATTTTAGCCCACTGTGTATTTGAGTTTGACACCCCTGCACTAGATGGATAAAAAGAATGGAAGAAGGAAGGAAGAAAGATAAGCAGGTAATAGAAAGGGTTATGGAAAGTAGGAAGAAAAAAAATACATTTTGTATGTGAATTGTGAAAAAGAACAGCAAAACAAACAACAAAAATAACCTTTTTATTTACTAATTCTATTTAAAAAAAATACGAAAAGTAAAAGTGGCACAAGAGCATGCATTGATTACAGAAATTAATTAGGATGGTTAGACAAATGACAAAGTTAATCAAAATAACCCTTTGAAAGAAACTGAGTGTTAAAAGAGAAATGAATAAAGGAAAGATAATGAAATCTAAATAATGTAACTAGAAATGTAACTTATGAATTATTTGTAATGAAAGTTTATTGTACCTTAGAAAGCCTGTGGATCTCCTGAGTGCTACTGATTAAGGCATAACCTCTGGAACTGGTCTCAAAAAGAACATTTCCAAGATGGAGGACACTGGCAATGACTGAAAACAAATTCTGCACAAAAAAAATGGAATTTGCAAATTACATAATTAGTGGTTACTGCATTATTTATTTAAATGATATTACGTTTTTCTAGCAAGTACCTTTATGTCCTTCTCACTGAAGTCGATAACAGAAAGTGCTTTCTGCACTGTTTTCCAGTCATTCCTGTCACTGATGGAACTAACTTTGGCACAAGCTCCCTTAAAAAATTTAAAATAAAACTATTATAATTATATATAATATCAATATAAATCTATTATCATTAGTGTGGACACACTTGGGGTTTAATGCATCAATAACTATATTAATAATATAATTATTATTATAATATAATATAATAATATATGTGTGAATAGAGGCAGTATAAAGACCACATCTCCACAAACAAAAATAAATTTAATTGATAAAACACCCACCTGAAAAAGGTACCTATATTGCTGTGCATTTTGCTTCAGACCAAGCCAACAAAGAAGCTCCTGATCTCCACTTTCAATTAACTGATAAAATATATGGAAGTTCCTCTCACCATGGTTCTGATGAACCACTCTGGACTTCTCTAGGAGATATATGAGGATATGGCCACCAACTGCTGCTCCCTGTTGGAACACGCTTGAATAGTTTTGCACTTTATATAACAGTGTTTTTTAAAAAGTAATTTATGTGATTTAAGTAACATGTTGCTTTTTTAAATAAAGCCAAGCTTCACTTAGATGCTTCATCCACTTGATTTGACTTCACTTCCTACTTATAATTGCCTGCATCTAGTGAAGTTATAAAGTCAGTTAAGTTATATATGTTTATTACCACCATAGTAAAACTGCAGAACACAAACCCAAGTTTTATGGATTTTACCTGATGATCAAACTGAATATCCATATACTTTCCAAATCGACTTGAGTTGTCATTCTTTAGTGTCTTGGCGTTTCCAAACGCCTGTAAGGAAAATTATAATTTATTATTCCAGTTGTATGACATTATTAGATTTTGCATACCATAAATTCTAATTAGTATATATCATATCTTTAAGACCATCCCAGAGCTTATTTGGTTAAACCTTTGACAAATTTCTAGTCTCTCACATTGATTTTACATATCATATACGATACAGAATAAAACAGAAATACTAGAAATGTACTGTAGTTTAAAGTAGAACTTTTTAAATAAAGGAATTTCATTTATGTGTGTAGTGTTCTGAATAACCATAATGTGCATCATAAAAAAAATGTACAATTAAGTTGTACTGATGCCACACATCCATAAGAATCACTTAATCAATATCTTCAATTTGCAGTTTTGATTCATTATGAAAACAAAATAGAAGCAAGTTAACTAATAGTCCAGTAAGTAATGTTAAAGAAAACTTGTGTTTTACAAACTGTTGAAGGTAACATGGCATGGCACGCTGGTAAAAATGTGGGCATGCTGGAACCCAAAAGTCAGTTTTTAATGTTTATACAAATAAACACAATCAAAACAATATCTCAGGGACATGCACATTGTACATGCCACACATAGGGTCTGACAATACCTCAGATGCACATGTGACCCCTGCAATCTAAAATATTTATCCGTTGATACGCTACTCTTAGTACTTTATGTCCAAATTTGTTACCTTTAAGAGCATAAGAACCATGCACACATCTGAGCATGGTGAACAATGTGGATGGAGGTAAAAGATCTTGTTACTGCAGTGGTGGACCATGTATTTTACACCTAGCCCTTTAGTAAATGGATATGAAATAATCTTGTGTATCTTATGTAGACATGTGGTATATAGAGCCAATGCATCAAATTTGATTAGATCTCCTTGAAATCTTTGATTGGAGATACGTCGCTCCACCTGATGAACCAACATAGAGTAAGCCTATTAAAAGGCTGTTGTTTGAGCATTCAAAATCTGATTGGTTAAAGCTACAGGTTGACTGACAATTATGTAATGCTACCCGGCCAGCATTCTAAATGCCTAGGCTGAAATATTTAAAAAATGGCAACCAACGCTAATGAAATTTGTTTTATCAAAATCTTTAATAAAAACATATATATCTAGAAGCGGTGCAACCGGGGTAATGCTATAAAAGAAAGCGTCCTTTTTAATTTCCATAATGCCATTCAAAGTTAAACTTTCATAGATGATACTGTACATTCAGGGCCCATAATTTAAAGGATTTCAAGTATTTATTTGTATATTATAACAGAATATGGGTTTCTCTTATAAAACCCATGGAACCCACAGGAATTATAAAAATTATTATACTTTGAAGAAATCAGCCCAAATTTTGCAGGGCATGAATGTTTTAAACTAAGTGTGACACACTATTCATCTACTAAACAGTAGAGGTGAGGGGCAAATTCCAAACTGCTTGAGGTCCAGTGTAAAAAATACAGTCAGTCATGATTTCTTCTGCTGAGAATCTGTATGGAGATGCTGATTTCATCTTCCAGCTGGACCTGTTCCCCTTGGTGCTTCTGGTGGAATGGGCAGAGGCCAGGTCCTGCTGGAAGATGAAGTCAGCATCTCCATACAGATCCTCAGTAAAAGGAATCATAAAGTCCTCTAAAACATTTTGGTAGACTAATGCGGTGACCTTGGATTTAAGGAGGCAGAGTTTACCAACACCTGCACCGGACATTGCAACCAAAATTATGACTGACTGTGGATATTTCACACAAGATCTCAAGCGGTTTGGATTCTGTTCCTCACCTCAACTGCTTAGTACGTGATTGGTGTGTCACACTTAGTTTAAAACATTCATGGCCTGCAAAATTTGGGCTGATTTCTCCCAGTAATCAAATTTTTAGAATTCCTGTTTTCATGGGTTTTATGAGCTGGAAGCCCAAATTATGTATAAATGAACAAATAAATACTTGGAATCCTTTAAATTGTGGGTCCTGAATCTATGATCTATGAAAGTTTTACATTTTGAATGGAATTATGGAAATTAATAAACTTAGTATTAGTCTTAGTATAATTGGTTTGATGTCTTTTGAGATCCATCAACTGATTTTCAATGATGTTTAGGGTCTCAATAAAACCATTAGCTTTCTTTGACGGTGTGTGTTTGAATCAATATGGATGGATGTAAAAGCTTTTTTTTTATTATCAGTTTTTTTTAGATATTGAATGTGTTTCTGTTCATAATTTGCCATGTACCAAATAATTTGATACTTCAAAAGTATAATGTTAAACTGTGGCACTCAATGCAACAAAAGTCAAAAGATTGATACTGTCTCTGTTAAGAGTTGAAACGTCTTTTCAATAATCCTTTACTCTGAATTATGTGACAAGAATGTGGAAAAAAAAATGTAGATACATAGATACTCCAGAGTATGTTACAAGTTCTTGTGAATCTTTTATTTCTTTTAGTTCTTGTTTTTCTTTATTACATTACATTAAACTGTTTTAGTGTCTTATTTTGTGAATATCAACAACACGTATGTGGGACATAAATGCTTGTTGTTGATTGTTTAGTCATTTTGGCCCATGCAGCAACATTGGGCTGTGCACTAGAAGGAAAAACACCCCCTAAACATAATACTTCCAACGCCATGTTTGAATGTGGGGATTGTGTTCTTAGGGTCATATTCTATATTTTTCTTCCTTCAAACATGTCAAGTTCAGTTGTGACCACAGAGCATAATTTTGTGGGCTTTTCTGACCACAGCACCTTTTCCCAGTCTCTTTCAGAGTCATTAATATGTTCAAACTTGAGGCAGGCCTGGACATGAGCCTTCTTGAGCAGAGGAACCTTGCTTGCACTACAGGATATTAAACCATTACGTCTCAGTGTATTACCAATGTTTTTTTTTTTGGAGACTTGAGTCTTGAGATCATGAACTAGCTCTTCCTGTGTAGTTGTTGGCTGATATTTAACTTTTCTTATGATCATTTAGACTCCACAAGTTTATACCTTATATAGCGCTACAGGCCTGGGTTGATTGACGGTAATGTTGTATTTCTTTCACTTCCGAATAATTGCACCAACAGTTGTCACCTTCTCTTCCAGCTTCTTACTAATGGCTCTGTAGCCCATTTTAGCCTTGTGCAGGTCAATGATTGTCCCTGACTTCTTTAGACAGCTCTTTAGTCTTGCTTATGGTGATGTTGGAGTGTCATGGCCTTTTATACAGCTCACAATTTGGGACAGGTGTCTCTCAGGCAGGTAACGACTAGCCTGTGTCAGTGGTCTGTGGCAGCTAACATTAGTCATGGTTTTTAGAGGATCCAATACTTATTTCCCTCAATGAAATGCAAATTATTTTTTATTTTCTTGGATTGAAAGGTCAGAAAACTTACAACCTATCTATCATTTCATTTTTATTTTAGTGTCATAACTAGTGTAACCAAGAATTGTGAGTATGAGAAAAGGAATCTTAGACCTTTTTTTTTTCAAATTTCCATTTGGTTTTATTTAATTGTTTTACCAAAATTAAACACATTTTGCCTAAATTTAAAAAAATATATATATATATTTTGTCTTTGTCTTGGTGTTTTGGAAATTTTCGTACTTTCGCATTTTACTGTATATACAGTCTCATAAAAGAAAGCTGTTAAATTTAAATGAAAATTGTGCATTACCATATGCAGACATTTGAAGTTCAAAAATCTAAGCCTGATTAATACAAATGTCATGCAAAAAGTGTATAGAGAGGGTATCAATGGACAGGAGCGAATCCTAACCTCCAGCACGGGATTGGAAAGAAGAAGGCGATCTCTCACATTGTCCAGCAATCTAGAACTGGGACAGCTTACTGCATAGAACTGTAGAACTTTTTTAGATGCCTCCGTTTTGCCTGCACCACTCTCCCCAGAAATGAGAATAAAGTGGTTGTTGGACTCACTGATCATGGTCCGGTAGACATTGTCAGCAAGAGCAAAACTGAGAAACAAGACAAAGAAGATTGCAAACATCATGCTGAGTTCAGTATTAACCTAAACATTAAATTGCCATTTCAGCAAGATGTGTAGTGTCTTTTGTATTAAAAAATAAAACTCACATATGAGGTGGCAATTCGAAAAAGTTTACTCCCATATATAAATCCATTTGCTTTTTGGTATAGATCCCCAGCTCCTTATAGGGGTTAACAGAAACCAGAAGGGTACCAATGTAGGTCTGGAGAAAGAAACAAAAGCACAAATTCTGTAACAAACACAAAATAAATCATCACAGAACACTGAACAGCCTTCATTAGCTTTTAAAAAATAATACAAAACCTGAATATTTATGTGCTGGAATCAATTCCTAAAATGCATATTAAAACATTATTCATTTATCTTTACATGAAAAAAAACCAAATGTTATTGTGCAATTCAACTTAATTTTTGTTTCTGGTTCACAACGGGATTCTTTGAAATCAGCCTGAAAATGTCATGCATTCATTTGAGGATCGATGTTGTTTTGTATTCTAAAATGATTTACATGTCATAATTAAAGATAATGCTGTTACTTATAGACGTACACAATGTTAAAGAATTGATTAAACAATGTTTTGATCCAAGACACATTACAATAACATTACAAATAAATGAACTGGATGTCCTTACAAGTATCCCAACTTTGTTGGAGTCAGAACACAGGGTTGGCCATACAACATTCTTGGAGCACATTTACTGTACATTTAGCAAATGCTTTATTCAGTTGAATAAACAGCTACACTGTTGTATAATCAAACCTGCTCATTATGCGATCCATTTTTTTTCTTTAAAGCAAGTACTTGTGGAAGAGATGTGATTTACAATGTCTAAAAATGCTAATGTTGAGTGGCTCAGCTTTATGGACAGTGTTGGGGTGGTGAATGAATTGGAGTGAGAATTAGCGCCACACCAGGCGACATTTATCACTAGAATGAGATGAGATGCAGTAAAAGAGTTGTAGTGTATTTTAGAAAGATAGAGTGAAGGTAAGAGGGGGAAGATCCAGAGATTTTCCTGTAGGCCAGAGTCAGTGCCTTGTACTGAATGCAACCAGCTACAGGGAGCCAATGGAGAGAGATGAGCGATGGATAAGATATGAATTTGAAGTAGGCTGGAATTGTGGATTCATCAATTTATCAGGTCATGAAAAATTAAGGTTTTAGCGGAAATTAAAACCTGGTGTGCTGGTGTGTGTAGTGATGTTGTATTGCTATCTAGAAAGAGAAGTTTTATGATATTCTGTTAATGTAAGAGGTAAAAATAGGTTATAAGAAGGTTTGTGTCATTAGCTCTTGTAATTATGGAAATTTTACTTGATCATTGTAAACTAGTTTAGTAGCATAAGAGAATGATCTTTTTTAACCTCTTAACGCCGTACAAACAAATGCATTACAGGTAACATCAGTGAGATTTACAAACTGCAGTAAGAAGAATCTGAATGAATGGAGCAGTTTACAGTAAAGCAACTTCAAAAAACTGGTCGAGAAAAAAGTCAAAATCCTGAAAGGTCACTGCTGCATAGAGGTCATTAATGGTGTCATCATAATCATGCATTTAAAAAATAACATGCAAATACCTTATTTAATAGAAAATAAATACATAGATGAGACTTACATAGATGAGATTCTGATTGAAGCGCTTCCTTAGGTTATCCAAAAAAGCACTTTCACTGGTGTAGGCATCCAGCAGAACAAAATCCTGGATGCCCACACGGTCTCGCGCAGTCAGAGCCGACTCCATCTCCTGCAGGATCTGGTTACAGCGCGCTTCCAAACTCTGTGAAGAACAAGGCTCATCTTAGTGAGATGTATTAATGCTTTTTTTGGACAAATTTTGCAGTGAAATAAAATAAACACATCTTTCACATTCAACAGAACTGTATAAAATTAAATGCACAAACTATTCATTTACTATAATTAGCATTTCAAATAGCATGTTATGTTTTGGGAGTTGTGCTATTGAAAAAAATAACCAATTATGTAATTCAAGTGTGTGTTTTTAAGCCTTTGCATAAGTTTGTATATGTAACCAGTGAATAGTTCTCCATATTATTTTTTGGAGAATTCCACTTAAAAATCTGTACAGGTTATTTTAGAAATTTTATATAATATTTCATAAATAATACTGTGTTAAATGTGTGCAAAAGATTTTTAAATTCAATGATCATGCCAAAGTTACTATTCGGGCTAGATCAGTAATAGTAGTAATTATTATTGTTAGTGATCGATTATTGAGCATATCATAAAATATGGCAGATACTTAAGCTAATTGATTACTAACAAAAATAATCACTAATACAAATACAATACACTAATACAATACTTCTAAACTGTTGTAGGCCGATGGATCTGCCTGTCACTCATGCTTCTGCAGGTGTCTTGCCGACAAACACTCCCCTCACCCCCAGCACACCATGGCGCTACTGTCACGACGACTTATTTATATCTGTGTGCAGTGGCTCTTTATACTGCACTATTTTGCATAATAAGATGTTTTTATAGCCATGATATAGTTAGTGACGTGAATGAGAAGGCATGTTTGAGAGAGCTAAGGGTAACATGGGTCTTTTCTAGAAGATCTGTGGTACACAACGTGGAGGCAATTATATGAACCTCTTTAGGGACAGATTTTCTCCCTTGCACTGATCTGCCATTAGTTTGGTGCAATGTGAAGAAGTTTCTGAATAGTTAGGGTACTTTTGCCATATTTGGCCTGCTATATTTTTATGGGTGGTAGCTTTTGTTTAGCTAATATCTTAGCTCACTACATTTTACAAGTACCTTGCCCAATGCTGCTTACATATTTAAACTAAAATTATATCTCAGTAAAAAGTGTGACATTTCAGTTTTAAGACATTCCTCTTACCTGAACTTATGTGTGAAATCTTAAATGATCTTCTGACAAAAAAATGTTTTATAACTCAACTTGAGTTTTGTCTGAACACAATTGCTATGATGTACTGACATTTTATTGTTATGACAACCACCACTCTTAATGTTCCAAAGTTGTTGGGAATGTTCCATTCTACTCTGTGGGCAGTGGATTTATAAGCATAGAAAATAAGTTTATTTCTAATTTTCACATGTTTCAGGTGTTTTTTTACTACCATTTTTCTCTCCCACAACTTTATTTCTTTATTTTAATAGCTCTTCTACATGTAACAGTGCTACCGCCTATTCCTAATTCAAGTCATATTTAAAGGCTAAACCTCTGTTGGGGTTGTGTGGATGCTAGGTGGCAGCACACAGTCTAGCTGCGCTGATTAAGTGTGATTTAGCCCAGCTACAGACTGTGTATGTACAATGGTATGAAAAAGTGTTCGCCCTTCTCCTCATTTCCTGTTTTATTGCATGTCTATCACACTTGAGTGTTTCGGAACATCAAACCAATTTAAATAGTAGTCAAAGACAACACACATAAGCACAAAATGCAATTTGTAAAAGGTGTTTATTAAAGATCCAAACCTTAATGGCCCTGTATGAAAAAGTGATTGCCCCCAATTAGACGTGGCGCCGAAACCTACAGCAGGTTGTGGTCGCTACATTGCTGGATGTCTAAGTGGTGCTCAGATAA
>JAOUQT010039109.1:0-11172 GCA_025769995.1 Xyliphius kryptos
TGATTTACATTTTGTTCATTTTTATGTTATTTTGTTCTTAACGCATTCCACTATCTACTACATAAAGATTTTCAACTAAAATATTTTATTCATTGAGATCTAGGATGTGTTGGTTTAGTGTTCTCTTAATTTTTTTGAGCAACGAAATATATCAAGAGAACCAAAACGATCAGTCCTTACAATATGCAAAATCTAACCACAACAAACTACTTTAAATAAATATTTGATCGATTCCACTGATCAAATATGTGCACACTGTAGTTTTGTTTTTCTGCGTACATTGTTAGTCTGTTAGTAATACAGTCTCTAATGGTCAGGAGCAATGTTCCCTGTACGCTGCACAGGGGTCCGTAACCAAACTGAATGTTAATGCACATGTAGGAGTAAACAACAGCCTGCTCACAAAGTTTACAGCATAAAGCAGTTTAAAAGATTAATAACATTACTACTTAAAACATCAGTCAGAGGCAGCCAATCGAGACAAAGGTTGAATTAAATATTAAAACAAAGAGGAAAAACTAAAATCAGACCACACCAATGACTTTACAGGGCAGATTTTTTGAAAGCAGATCTCTCTGCAGAAAATATATAAATATACATACTTGGAAATAAAATCAATCATTAAGCGATTGACTTTAAGTCAGAAAAGCACAGACACCCTGATTACTGTACAGAGTTTATTATTACTGAAAAAGTGATAAAAATAGAAGGCACAATTATTAGGCCAGGGTGCTGATTTACTCTATTTGCTGTGCAGTAATCTTATATTGCTTCTGTTTTAAAGCTATTGAATGAAGAATAAATATATTTTTTATGCTGCTTTCTTTGATTCTTTATATTTACAATGCAAATGTATAGGATGATTAAATCCAATAATCCAATATAAGATATGGGAAGAATGGAATAATTGAATCATTGGTGAACACTTGATTATTTTTTAATCAAAATACCCTTTTATCATTTCACCCATGACCAGAGAACACCTACATGATCAATCATTCAAACATTTATACATATTCAGCTGGGCTAAGGGCATAGCCTCCAGGAAAAGGATGTTAGACATGACTGATACGTCTATATGCATTTTAGTGTATTCAGGTTTCCTGTATGTATTTGTTAAAAGACAACTGGCGACAGGCTTGAAAATATGAACAGTGAACTAATCAGGTTTATCTTTAGAAGATAGTGTAGGTAAGAGAGAGCAGATTTGCTACTCTATTTTCTAAAGCTTCTTTCGATTAGATCACATTTCACATTTTTATTATTGAAACCAAATCAGCAAATGATAAGTGATAAGAATCCCTCATTAACTTCCTTGTTGTGTTATTCTCTCATTTGTAAGCCAATTTGGATAAAATAATTTGCTAAATGACTAAACGTATAAGTAAAATTATATGCGTGTACCTTAAAAAACTCTTTGGTAGATCCAGCATCGAGTGTTCCATAAGCAATCTCAGTCTGCTTGGCAAGATCCTCAGCACTTTCAATAGGAGATACCATTCTTTCTACAGTGAGAAATGCTGCCAGGTTGGCAGTGTAGGATGAGATGATGATCAGAGTGAAGAACCACCACACTCCCCCAACGATTCGACCAGACAGAGACCTTACCATAAAGGGTTGCAGAGGTACAAGAAAAAAGAAAAAACAAACATTAGAAATGCTGATAAATCATCCATGCTTCATTACCATACATTCAAAATGCACTATTTATTATACTTTTAATATGCTACTTTTTATTTACAATCTGATTTTTTCTAGTATCTGATAGTATTTGTAAAATAAATCCTTGTAATAACCTTATTAAATAACACCCCCCTCCCACCCCACTATGTCATAGACGTCTTTCTCATTCCCTTTCCTGATTTTTGGCCAGTCTTGGTTGGTGCATGATTTTCCACCGCTATTTTCATTTTACTTATGATCTCCTGTTCCTATACTTTACTTCTTGGTCGTTTGTTGGGTTACAGTGTCATAACACCATTATTTTATTTCCTTATCACATTATTGTGCATTAGAGATTTGTTTGCACTACCTTTGTCTCGATTGCCCCTTGTTTTTCCCTTGACATTCTGACAAGAATGATTCGACTCAACCGTTTAATATATAACCTGTCATAATGCCTCTAGCTTGCAGGAAACACTAAAGCAATATGCAGCCAGGCAAAAGCAGCAAGAAGAAAATTTAATAATACAAGCAAACTGAATAACATAGGCAGGACGGTGGCTTAGTAGTTAGCACATTCGCCTCTCAGCGCTGGGGATTCCCAGTTCGAATGCCAATCTGGGTGGAATTTTCATGTTTTCCACATCTGCGTGGGTTTTCTCCGGGTTGTCCGCTTTCCTCCCACATCACAAAAACATGGATTTAAGGTGAATCGCTGCTCTAAATTGTCCCCATAGACTGTGTCTCCCAAGCCTGGTAGAGGGTGAGGGTTGTGTTTGGAAGGGCATCTGAGGTAAAACACTTGGCCAGGTCTGATGTGAGTTCATTGGTGTGAAGACCCCTAAATAATAAAGGGTTAAAAGAAGGGAAAAAAAAAAGAAAATAAATAATAAATAAGCTTATAATATATATTATAAATAAACCAAGGAACAGAAACCATATGAAAGCGTCCAGGAACAAAAAGAACATACTGCAGCACTTTCATGAAGAAACCAAATGTGTCTGAGTGTCAAGTGAAAAAAGAACTTGAAACACTCATGGTTACAGTGAGGTGGGAGAAAGACATGCGTACTGCACACCCAAGAGTCCATTTAAATTAAGGATAAAAAACTGAAATAGACTTAAACAGATCCAAGCAGCCACTAAACTGAAGGGAAAAAAACATGATAGATAACATAACCAGCAAAATGATACAGGTGAAGGTGTGAAAAGGAAAAAAACTGAATGGAAAAAATAGAGAACATCAATAAATGTGTTCCTGACATATTGAGTCTTAGGGTTGTTGGTTAAACTGTTATGGTAGGACTTTTTACAGGTCCTGTGCTTTGGATTTCCAGTGGTTTGATGTTAATAGAAGAATATAAAGTCTTTATATAGACTAAGACATTCTGTATCCACTTTTGCTGAGAGTCATTTTGAATCTGTTTAGGAGGTTTTTGTTTGCTATGAGCATGGCAGTATCTGTTAATGTTTCCAAGTCCATTCATGCTGTGAGCATCATTTTGCAACAGAAGAGCATGTAAATTAATTTAAGATAAAAGCATGCCCATTTCTGTTGCACTAATACTCGTCTTTGCAATCTGTGCAAATGCCTTTGGGTTTTTTTTTTCCAACTTGTATTTAATTTTTTACTTAGCACTTTTTTTGACAACAGTTTTAAGTTTGTCTACTGGCTAATTTGTATTTTCCACTGTTATTCATAAGTCTGGCTTTCTTTCTTTTGTCATTTTTTTGTACTTCATGCAAATTTGTTTCTTACATTAAAGTCCCATGACACAGTAGGTTAGTATTAACAGTATAAGCCTATCAATCTGGAGGTTGGCGGTTTAAAGCCAGGTTTAAAGTTGATGTGTGGCCCTCACTGTTCTAGGGGTGGTGTTAGACCCTGTGCTCTGCCGTAATGAAGTTCAAGTAATTTATGCAAGTAATGTATATAGCGCTTTTTACAACTTTATTTTTACAAAAAAATATTTTTTTTAATTATTTATTTTGCTGCTTTAATTAGTATTTGCCTATTTGTTAATTTGTATTGCCATCTTACGGCCAGGTTAGGTTTTTGGAAACATATGACAGATATCTTCCATTAATTGTTCCCATTAGTTGTCGCCACAGCGGATCATTAAACTCTATGGTAGCTGACTATTCTTTTTTGTCACTCCAACCACAGCACATCCAGCAATAGAATACCTCTAGATAGATCTTAGAACAGCAACACAAAATTCAAATCAGATAGTAGTTCTTGTTGTTTAGGTAGTCCAAAGTTTCAAGAAGGAGATTTTTTCCAATGCAACAAAAGAAATTACTCAAATACCAAATTGTGCAATCATCTTCTGGATTAAATGGTGGATTCACTAAATGAAATGAAGAAGTGCCAATGGTTTCTGCCATTATGGTACAGAAAAAGGATAGTGATAGACATGAAAAGAGAGAAAGAGCAAACAGTAGCACCACCGTAAAAGCTCAAATGACCGAATCTAAAACATGCATTTCGCCATCAGTTTTAGTTGGTGAATGACACTCTAATTCTGAAGCTAGCCATGCAAAGAGATTAAATGTCTCGAAAATAAGTAGAGAGATGAAAATAAAGTGTGACAGCAAATGAGAAAGACAAGAGAAAGACAGGGTGAAAGAGATCAGACAGAGATGAGACCAGAAAGATACACAGATGAGCACAGAGAAAGAGCAAGAGAAAGAGTTGAAGAAAAAGAAAGAGTAGGGGGAGTGAGTATAAACGACAAATCGATTTTGTTTTTCACCTCCAGTCGGGTGTGATGATGGAAAATCAATGTAGTTCAGCTTAAACCCCCACCTTCTTCCTCTATAAAGATCTAACATCACAACCTTTGTGTATTTTTAGTATAAATCTAATAAATATACATGCAGATAGCAGATGTATTAATTGGGACCCTGTTTTAATTGGAAGCTTCTGGTACTTTATGCATTTATGCATCTTAATGGTTAGACTGGAAAATGTGGTGTTTAAATTCTCTAGCAGACCCACCAGATATTTAATATTGACGTAGCTTTATCAATAACCATGGCTAATAGCGATGACAACAATCATTGATGTTGCCCACGGAGTATAGGGTTGGCTCCTTGTCCATTTTTACATGCCTTGGCAGATGCCAATTGCAAAAGCAGTTGCTAGCCTTTATAACCTTTAAATGCTCCTTGTTTTAAATGTTAATTTTTTTTCATAACATTTTAAACCATTCTGGCAAAATCTTAAAACGTTTGGCTTTGTGCTCATCCACATCATTGTATCTGCAGTTTTTAAAAACTGTTAAATATTTATCACTGGTTATATTTATATTTAATAATCAAGCATAGCCTACTACTGCTGTAAAACTGACATTTGTAAAGATGTATTTTTTTCTCTCATAGTGATTTATGCCCGTCTAGCTGGACTCGAACATCCCAAGTGATGTTATGTGATATTGTGCAATTCCTGAGAAGTGTGAAACTGTGCAAATGCATCACAGAACACTTTGCCAGAAGTTCTACCTTCTTCCTCTATACTGTGTATCTTTGCACATACACAGATTTACCGTTCCTGCATCCAAAGCTGCATGATTCACAGAGATAATCGTTTGTTAGTCATTGACTTTACTGTTCAATGGATGTGGGACTGAAATATGTCAGCTGAGGTATTTTCTAACATAATTCTTACATTCTAAACTAAATGTATTTCAAAGTAAATGTAAAGTGTAAAATGTAAAGTATATAGTGCAAATTTAACATAAACAGTAAATGCAAGTATTTATCGGCAAATAGCCATCAAAAACATTAAGCATAATAAACACCTTTTGATTCTTAGACCACTTTGGTTGTGTACCAAAACATATAATTATTTTAGGAAATGCTTCACATAAACACCAATCTCTTAACCAGCATGTAAATGTATTAGTTACGGATATTATGTATATTACAACAAAAATACAATTACAAACACAATCATTACTCAACTTTGGAGGTCTAACAAACCCCATGTATACACCACATATGGGCTATGTATAAACAACCAATAACAACTGCCCTCTGTGAATGCCCCAAACTGTGAGAAAGAGATTACCTGGGTGTAAAGTCACAGCCCTGCTGCATAAATGCTCCCAGGCTGAACCACAGGCTGTTAAATATACCAAACTCATTCGGTGGTTGATCTGGGTCTGCCTCCTCCTCAGACTCATCTCTTTTCCACTCATAGGGACTGAACCGGCTGACAAGAAAAAGTACAACGCTCACGCCGATGTAGGCGAAGACGATACACATCCAGATCTCATAAGCCAATGGGTCAAGAAAGGAAAAGACCCCTGGCTTGGATTTTTGTGGCTTCTTAATCATGATAGAGATTCCAAGGCTCATAAAAGGTTTCGAGAAGTCGATAACTTCCTCTCTCACCAGGGTTATGGTTAGAGGAGCCACCGCAATCTCTGCCTTCTGAAAAGATAATTAAATAAAAGCACAAATCAAAAAAGTTCTAAACACAATTGTTAAAGTAGACCAGGGTGATCATAAACATCTTTATGTATATATAAAGTTAAGAATACTAATAACATTGATACATGTATCAGTATATAACAGACTAAAGAAAATTCTAGATGCTAAGACTTACAAAACAGGTTTACATTTAACACATTTAAAACACCCTTCATAATAATTGACACCCCAGTAAAAATGTCTTAAAAGCCTTCAAATAAATTCTTTATTGCAAAAAAAAGCAACCTTTAACTCAAGTGAAAAAAAAAAGAATAAATCCTGACTAAAAAATAATTATTTTACATAAAACAACCTGTTTCACAATTATTGGCACCCTTAACGATTTCTTAGAAAGCAGCTCTATAAAGCTGCTTTGTGACAACACACTGTTTTAAAAAAAGCGCTATATAAATAAATTATTCACTTGATTATTTAATCAGCATAAACTGTATTGTTGTTTAATTTAATTTACTTAATCTTTTACAAAATATGTATTCTAAAAAAGCATAAAAGCTTTAGTTTAATTACAGTTTGAGAGAAAGGGATTGTTGGGTTCTTCCATTTCTCACACACATTAGTCATATCCAATTTCTGTGTGTGAGCATTTTTACTTGACCCTCGAAATGCTGTAGGTTTCCTCTATTACATTTTTAATAATGTCTCCTTTGTTTTAACTGACTCAGATGCTCTGGGTTTTAAAAAAATCTTTAACCGAGCATAAAGAGCCTCAGATCCTTATTTCACCCCTAGTGCTGAAGGTCTAAACAGCCATTAGAGATGGCATTCATACCAGTGCTGTATTTAATTATAATACATTTTTTAGTGTTAATGTGTACATGCTATGTACCATAAAAAATATAGTGTTGCTTATATATATAAAATAATATAAAATAATATGGGAAAATTATAAAGTAGGCTAACAACGGCCTTAATTAATATGTATAGCCGTTGCATCAAAATCTTGAACATCTCTCTGAAAATTTTGCCCAAACTTTTAAAACAGCATTTTTTGAGTCAGGGTAATGGTACTGGATAAGGAGGGCTGAGTCTTATTCCATTTGAACAATTCTTCTGGGTGTTTATTAAGGTTGAAATCAGAACATGTGTGCATTTACACCTTGTCAGACCTTATCTTTGTACACAAAGGCATAGTTAGGCTGTATTGGAACAGGGCCTAACAAAATTTTTTCTTACACAGTTAAAATTATTTAAAAGTTTAAATGTCCCTGAAAAACATGTCCACATACATTTGGTCATATTTTTTGGATAATCCAAGTGAATTAAATTCATTTACTCAAAATCGTTTAGACTATTAAAATTAAAAATACCACTTAGAAATAATTTTTAAGAATCCTAGTAAGCAGACTGATATAATTTATGTGGTCCCAATACTATTTTACTATCTCCGGGAAATTTAGAGCAAGGTTAAATAATTTTTTGAATATTTGCGGTTGTGGTTTGGCAATGCAGTGCTTTTAAGTAATGTAAAGCCCCTTTGGGAAAAAATAAGACTTTAGTATTACAAGAATTACAAATTTTATACACCAGTTTTGCTAAATTATTTGGTTGTAAACAGTTCAGCAGTGGTCAATTGTAAGTAAATCAATTGTCATGGTAAATCAGCTTCGATTTAGATGTTACTTGTTTTAGCCAAGATAGAAAAAATAAAACTGAACTATAACCTAAAACCTAATGTAAGTAAAACATATAGTAGGCACTTAGGATGTGAGAACATATACACATGCAAACATGCAGGCGGCACATGATCGTACCCCATACACCAGCTCCCCAACCATCCCATTCCAGACTTTTGTTTCTGGATCCCTTGCTCCATACTTCCCATCCATCACGATTGAGATCTTGTATTTAATTCCAATGTGCTTGGCAATTTCAGATGCTAGATCAACGCAGTATCCTTCAAACCGATCATTTCCTTCATACATCTCCCAGTTTTTCTTTAGCATGACATATGGTCCCTCCTACACACACACACACACACACACACACACACACACACACACACACACACACACACACACACACATACCCACACAAAAGAATATAAAACAGGTTATTAATTGGTGAAAATTAGATGCATTACAGGAGTGTTGATATACAGATATAACATCATTATGTTGTATATAAAATACCGGGTTATGATCACATATCTTAACAAGGCAGCACACTTAACGTTCACTTAAAGTAAGGAAGGTGTATCTGTGTGGCTGGACTATTGTTTACTAACACAAATATTTAAAAATAATTATAACAATTATAAACTTTTAAATGGCATTTGTGAATTGTATAAAATTAAATTGAATTCACAAATGCTGTTATACACAATATTAACAAATTTGTGAAAATCCATGTAAAAACCCACAACCATGCTGATATTCTACATAACAGAACAAGTTTGAATGCATAATTACAGTTACAGCACTATAATAGATTCATCAAATGGTTACCTCAGTACAATAAAACATTAACAGGGTTCAGGAAATGTTTTTTCAAAAGTCATTTCAAAACCTATATTTGTGACAGTAGTCTGGCCAGGGACCATTCTTGTTGTATAATAATTGCTCCCCATATTTAATCAGAGCTTTGTACAAACATTCTTGGATACTCTGTTAAAGAGAAAATCCAGTGACCTGTGTAGAACCCTAAACCCAACCACACAGAACACCTTTAAAGTATGTCAATTGCACAACAGATCTATTGTTCAAAATTTGTACCTGAAAAACGTCCAAAAAAGCCACACTTCAAAATCTTGTGGAAAGTCTTTCCAAAACAGGCTATTATTTATATCAATATCGGTAACTTCATAATGTCCATAGTTAAAAATGAAAAGTGCTAATTTGTGAACAAATTTTAATGAAAAAAAAATCACAAGTTACTAAATATGCTTATTTTAGACATTTAATAAATTAAGAAGCCAAAATACTAGACAATTACAACAAATAAAACTACAGATTTTAATTAATTTGTGTAAGGATGCAATTACTGTATGTTGTGGCTACACAGTACACAAAAATAAGATACTAATAATAATTCTAATTATTATGTTATGTATATGAAGTCATGGATAACATCCCGAGTGATGATAACAATCACTAGACTGTTATTAATATCTTAATGTTATTATTTCCCTTATACATTCTTATACATTTGCGCTTCAATTATTGGCATTAGATCGGTATGACTTTGGCCTGTTTATACACACACACACACACACACACACACACACAAAGATGTACACAGAAACACTCACCTTTCCCTCTAACAAACATCTGATTTATTGACCTTAATTTTGCTTATTTTCTTAATTTAATTTTAGACAAGCTCTTTTTCAAGCACTAACATTCACAGCAATCTTTTAACTACAGTCCATTGAAATGCAATAATTCATTCATTAAGGGTTAAACAATTATATAAAAGAAAAACTGGCTTAACAACAAACTCATTCCACATTGTTAATCTATTTTTTCATGCTCTAATAATACAACCCTTCTGTGTTGCTGATGGTTATGCTTAAGTGCACTGTAACATGGCCAGCCACAAAAATGACTGGAGGCAGGATGTGCCAGTCCCAAATGGATAAATTAATAAAGTTTAGTGTTCTTGGTTGGCAGCTGAAACTGCACAGAGATCTGACAAACACATCAAAACTTTTCGCTGTGCTGTCAGTGACTGATTACTGCAGCAGAGTCTTTCATCTCTCTTGCTCTATGAGTCTTACCTCTCTTTATTAACCTGCACAGACACTTAGCACAGACACATTCCAGGTGAAAATCACCTCATCTGCTTTCCTGGTCCTGCTCGTAATTCACAAATCTGCACTGGATTTCATGCAGTACCATCGCATGCACCAATGACATTACACCTGGTCTGACAGCTTAAAAACAACCTGGCTGCTTTATTGATCAGAATACATATCTAAAGAACTCTGGAAAAAGAGTTGACAATTTTAATCAGGCTAAAAAATGTCTAAAGAAATTTTGACCTCCACCAAAACACGGTTAGATACGTTGTAAATAAACTACAGTAATTAACACCATGGGTGGCACGGTGGCTTAATGGTAAGCCCATTTGCATCTCAGCGCTGCCGATTCCCAGTTTGAATTCAAATCTGGGTGCAGTTTCCACGTTCTCCCCATGTCCGTGTGGGTTTTCTCCCGCATACCAAAAAAAAATGAATTCAAGGTAAACTGGATGCTCTAAATTGCCCCCGTAGTGTGTGTGGCTGATTGTGTGAGTGATTGTGTACCCAGTGATGGATTGGCGCCCTGTTCTGGATGTATATGCCCAGTGTTCCCTGGATGAACATGGTGAAACTGCCCGTGACCCTCGTAGAGGATTAAGCGGAAGATAATGAATGAATGAAATAACACCAGAGGTGCCCCGCCATGGACAGTGTGTTATACAAATTAAGAAATATTTATATTAAACCCCACTAATTACTTCAAAAACAAGGCATGTAATGATCAGTCCCACAGGAACCAATGCAATTTAAATCTCTTATTATGATGCCACATTGCAAAATGAGAATGATTTTGTGTCAACAAAAAAGTCAAAATTTAGTCAAGTGTGTGTCTGTGTGTTTATGCTGAAAAGCCAATGAAGACTGTAAATGGAAAGCTAACGCCTTGAAAGCTGTATGACATAGATACTGGTAAGGAACCTCAATTTGGAATTTAATCTATGTTACAAACTTGAGAAAATTAGTATATATAAGAACTCAGTATAGCATAATACGGTGCTCAAAAAAATAAAGGGAACACTTAAAACAACCCAATATTCTGAGAGGAACTTTACAAGACAACCCCTATAAAGGAAGGATTCTGCAGGTGGTGACCACAGACCTTTTCTCTGTTCTCATCCTTTCTGGCTGGTGTTTTCAATACTTTTGCGTTTTGTCACCATAGCGGTAGCACCTCCTAGCATAGCGGTAGGAGGTGTTTACAACCCACAGAAGTTGCTCAGGTAGTGCAGTTTATTCAGGATGGCACATCAATGCGAGCTGTGGCAAGAAGGTTT
>JAOUQT010039119.1:0-11172 GCA_025769995.1 Xyliphius kryptos
ATGTCTGCAGGGCATTCGATAACTTGTAACAACTGTTTGTCCCTGTGCCCCGGCGAAGTAACATCATATAAATGATTCAAATTGCGCACCAACTCGCACAATCGGTCTTTAAAAAGTTCCGCGATGTTTTTCTTCTTCTTCGTGTACATATCCCCACAGTCCCCGCAGATTCATCCTCTTCATTTATTTAAAAACTATCTTCTAAAATCTGAATCTAAACAGCTGGATGTTGTTATTAAGGAGAGTCTCCCCCACAGTCCCTGCAGATTCATCCTCTTCATTTATTTGGAAACTATCTTTTCAATCTGAAGAACCAGCGCTGGAACATTTACAGTCCAATCAGTCTCTTGGGCGTTTCATAACCCCGTTATCCTTTGTATTCCACAATAATGTTGGGTAACTTCCTGGATTTTCCATAGCGACCTCAGACTATTTTGTCAATTTACTAAAAATCATTAATTTTTAAAGCATACTAATTAAAAAAATCAATAATTATGTTTACGTTTACAATTTAGAAGCTAAAATAATGTGTAATTTTCAGGTTGTGCGATTAGTTGGCGATCTTTTAATCCAAAAGAAGCTTTTCTATTATTCAAAATAATTTTACTTAAGGTTTCGTGAAGCCATAACATGTGATGTGTGTGTATTTGTGACAAGGCCGGATATACACCATGTCTTTCTCGCCAGGAGCCGTGCACACGTGCTTAGAGCGAAAATACCCAATCCCCTCGACTCCTCTTAGCTGTTCCATTAGCATAAAATTAGCCTACACATGCATATGAATGGAGCCTATTCATGAATGAAGCGAATGTGGGCTGGCAGGATGAAGTACGACTGGATTGGCGCGCCACGTGCCTATTTTACGCTACAGCCATTAAAGTGGCAGCACCTGTCTGCCAGTCTGTGTGAGTGCGGGAGCGCGTGTGCCGTGCCAGGTGGCGCGACAGATGCGGCGTCGTGGCAACAAGTGTCTTTTTTTTTTTTTTTTCCCTGCGTAAGCATGCTTGGCAACCTCATAAACTTGGCAGCCGGCCCCGGTGGCACGCTCGCTCTGTATTCAGATTAAAGAGCTGATTGTGCCTGGGGAGCGAGTGGGAGGCAAATGGGGGATTGATTTGCATGCCACCGCCGCAGTGACACCCTTTGGATGTAAAACAGCTGAGTGGTAATTAGAGCGGCTTGGCGCTTTTATTTAGCGTGGTGGGATGCTGGCCCATGATCTGTATGGGAATTTCAGCCTTGGCATGTGGTGCTAAAAGCCCCCCCCTCCGCCAAGTCTCGCTGCCTGAACATCCTCACCCTGGTCACTAGGTGGTCTGCTGGCACCAGCGTGGCATCGACAGAACACGCATAGTTTAGCATAGCAAGAGAAGCCTCACGCTGTTATAAGTAGGGAGGTGATGTTCCTCTTCCTTTGGTCCTTATAGCTCACTAATAGCGGCAGATTCCTATACGAGCATGACATGTTTGGGAGGACTTTGATGTCAGGATGTGCTTACAGTAAGGGATTTTGCCTCATTATCCTTTAAGAAGGCCATGTCTTCCATACCTCGCCTAATCTGAATTACTGAAAATGAATACCACACACGCTTCTGAAGACATATTTCTCATGATCACATTCTCACGATCCGGAGTGGCTCTGCGTCTCGTCTGTGTTTTTCAGATCTCTTCTTTTGTGCACGCCTAACCGACAGAGAGAAAGCATGCTATTAGTGAAGCAGGCTTATTTGAAAATCCAGAATTCTTGGTATTATCTGTGTATTCGTTTAATTAATCTGCTGTTTGAGGATGGGATACTGCAGACTGAAACGGAATATAGAAGCTCCATCTCGAGTCGGATATCCGCCTGCCTCACCGACATGTCTGTTTTGATGAAGGACCGTCATCGCCAACTTAATTTCTCATAATTCCATCGAAACCCTCAATTTGTCATGACCTGACCTTCCAAATTGATGCCTCCAAAATCTCTCTAAATGACTCGGTCCGTAACCTCCACAGTCTCTCCAACCGACTCGGTCCATAACCTTCCCGATCTCTCCAACCGACTCAGTCTGTAACCTGAACGATCTCTCTAACCGACTCGGTCCGTAACCTCCATGATCTCTCCAACCGACTCGGTCCCGAAACTCCGCGGTCTCTAACCGACTCGGTCCATAACCTCCATGGTCTCTCCAACTGACTTGGTCATTAACCTCCACGATCTCTCCAACCGACTCGGTCCGTAACCTCCCTGGTCTCTCCAACCGACTCGGTGCGTAACCTCCACAATTTTGGACAAAAAAATGGCCGTTCCTGCAGATTCATTCTTTACAACATCAGGAAAATCAGACCTTTCTTAACTGAACAGGCTTCTTGGTTCAAAACTTCGCAGCCGGAATCATGTTCAACCAGCCAAAGCGACCTCATGTCACTCCGTTACTCCTCTCTCTCCTATGGCTTCCTGTAGTTGCTACATTCCGTACATGACTGACAATCTCTGGATCTGAACCCTCTTACCTTCAGTCTATTTTTTCAAAATACACTCCGTTTCGTTCACTCTAGTGATGAATGTCGCCTGGTGATTCAAACTCACCGTGGAGCCAGTTTTCACTCCGTATGATTGACCACTACTAAATGGTGGAACCATCTTCCCAACACGGTCCGTAAAGCTGAGGCACTCAGCATTTTTAAGAAACATCTGAAAACACATCTCTTGCACAAGCACTTGAAAAAAGGGAAAAAGAAAACAGAAGCCAGATCGGATAATGATACTACAGTGTAGCTAGTTCTCTTATGTAGGTCGTTTTAGATAAAAGCTCTGCTGAATGACTAAAGGTAAATGATTTTAGCTGAAATTTTGGTATTAGAGCCAGTGTCCATGTTGGAAGCCCCGATTTCTCATGAATTATTTTCCCTCTCCTTTATCACTTAAGGCATAATTACCTGGTTTGGAGCTTTTCAGCAGCCCAGTAAAATTTCATGACACGGAATAAACACACCGCATATTTACCTGTTGAACTTTTGACATTTTTTTTTATTAAATACTGTATAATTTTAAATAGCGTATTCTTATATCCAAACCATTTAAAAGGACTGTTTGTGCAGCGGAAGAGTTGGGGCATTAAAATCTGCAGGAGTGTGCATCAGACTTAATACTGGTGTTAATGCAAATAGCAGGGCAGCATAAATCAGAGGTCAGGCATTGCCAGGAGAAAACTGTGTGATAGTTATTGCAAAATGAAGTGCCACGGGGATCAATACACCAGTATATCTCACTTGGCTGGAAAGACACAAGGGGTTACTGAGGGCCAAGGGAGCAGGGGTCCTCGATTTTGCATCCACGGGGCACAATAAATCTGCCCCGGCGTGCGTATGTGTGCTGATGTTTCTGTCGGCACTTTTTACCCTGGAAGTGTAATTGTACATTTATAACCCAAAGCCCATTTAAAAGCGAAGATGGCGTCTGCCGGGGACGAGCGAAGCGGCCCAGTCAATTAAAGAGGTTCTAATAAACTGCTCAGTGCAATCAGGAGATCAGATTGCTGATAGCTAATTAATGCTCCTCATTGTTGATCCTGAATGAATTTCCACCCAGTCTGTGTAATTGCATCCAACCAATCAATAGATTTTTATGCTCACAAAGGTTGCCAGTTTAATATCACCGCTATATGAGCTGATCTCTCTCAGCTGCGAAATAAAGTGGATTGGGATTTGCACCAAACCAGCACTAAATGTCAATGTATACTGTCTAATGTTGTACAACGTCTAATCTATCATATACCACCCCATAATGTCTAAACAACAACGTCCAAAGTTCAGTCTTGACCGCATCGGATAGGTCTGCGCCTTCAAATGGACTCATCTTCACGGATTTAAGCAACAACGGCTCGTCTGGGAGTTTTTTTTTTATCAATTCGAAAGTCAGAAATAAATTT
This sequence comes from Xyliphius kryptos, assembly GCA_025769995.1. Classification (NCBI taxonomy): domain Eukaryota; kingdom Metazoa; phylum Chordata; class Actinopteri; order Siluriformes; family Aspredinidae; genus Xyliphius; species Xyliphius kryptos. Next base: position 3,915 of record JAOUQT010039119.1, read on the forward strand.
GGAAATTACGCCCTAATGTTTCATTTGTATGGAGATGAGGAGGTTTAATTGGGTTTAATAATTAAAAAGGTATTTATTTATAGTTCGGTGATGAAAACTTCTGAAGCGTTTAATTTCAAACATTGCATTTCAACAATTCATTAATGATTACACGAAATCTCTTATATCTTTAAAAGGCAAAGCCCTCACTTGCTCCCCACTAACTCTCCCACTTTCCGAGTACCTACAAGGCTGAAATTTGGCATCGTGATTACTTACTGTGTCCCTGGGAAAAAATCGTGTTTTCGCTTTTCTACGTTCAGTTGTTCATTCCGTATCGCCAATGAACACAACACCTCCAATGAATTGGGGTCTTCTTGAGTTCCTACAAGGCTGAATCTTGGCTTCTTGATTCCCCATCATGTCCTTAAAAAAATTAAGTTCTTTCTGACTTTTGATGGTTTGTTCAATATAGTCATCGAACGCAAGACCCCACTACTGTCACATCGGGGTCTTCCCAAGTACCTTCAAGGCTGAAACGTGGCACCGTGATTGCCTACCATGTTCTCACCTTCCTCTGTTGTTCGTTTGCTATCGCCATCGAACGCATCACCTCAGATGGAATGGGGTCTTGGCGAGTATCTACAAAGCTGAAACTTGGCGCCGTCATTTTTTTCCCCGTCCTTGGAAAACCTGCCAATTAATTCACGTAAGGGGCAGCACGGTGGCTTAGCGGTTAGCGAGTTAGCGTCTCAGTGTTTGGGATTTCCGGTTCAAATCCCAATTTGAGTGGTTTTCATGTTCTCCTTGTGTGTGCGTGGATTCAAGGTAAATTGGCTGTTTTAAAATGCCCCTATAGTCTGTGCTGGGTGTGTCTGCCCAATGCCCAGGCATTCTCCTTTGGATGGGCATCGAGAACCCCCCCGCGATAGAGGATTAGGTGGAAGATAACGAATGAATGAATTTACCTTAAATCCATGTTTTTGGTCCGTGAGAGGAACCGGAGAACCCGGAGAAAACCCACACAGACACGGGAAGGACATGGAAACTACACTTAGATTGGGATTCGAACCGGGATTTCCCAGCGCTGAGAGGCGAACGTGGTAACCATTAAGCCACCGTGCCACCCTTAAGGTAAATTGACTGTTCTAAATTGCCCCATATAGTCTGTGTGAGTGAGTAAATGTGTCAGTCCAGCGTTCGATTGGCGACCAGTGCTGGGTGTAACGCCCAACGCCCAAGACGTTCTCCTTTGGATGGGCTTTGGGAACCCAACCCCAATGTTCTCCAACGTTCTCCCCTGGATGGGCATGGGGAACCCACCCCGCGACCCAAGAAAAGAACTTTTTTGACAGAAGATAATGAATGGATGAAAATTGATGTAAGAAAGCAACCGCATGGACACCGTATTTACAACTCACATTATATTCATTCCACATATTTATTTCAGATTTGTAATCGCCCCAAAACCTCACTCTATAATAATACGTTCATTTTTAATATATAAAATTTCAAAGCATCACTCATTCAAAAACAAATGCCTTTCAACTTTCACATTATCAGGTTCTCCACCGTGGTGCAGCACGAGAATTCCACTAACTTACAAACTTACAACTCCAACTTCTGGAAATGCCATTTGGGTTCTAAGCATTTTTTAACAAATGTACGTATTTGGTTTATTGACTAACGTTTTTAAAATGATCTCATGTTTTTGTGTCACCGTCAGGTCTTCAGGATAAAGAGGAACTTGTATGCAGTTCTTCTACGGTTTCTGGTGAGTCCTCCTGCGCGCGTGTGTGTGTGTGTGTGTGTGTGTGTGTGTGTTTGTGTGTAAAGGCATAATTATGAGTGTGAAATAAATAGGTCATGCATTCATAGATAACCTTTAATATTAAAAATGAAAAGATATTGATCTCGCACATTAAAGTCACACCCTGCGATCATTATTCTGAAGTTACAGTCGCTACATCACATTCCTGCAGAAACAGACGGAGAACGTTGCATCAGTTTGGTTCAACCTGCCAGCAGGTTCTGGATGTTTTTAAAAAGAATAAACCATAATTGATTAAATGTGACTTTCTTCGTGTGTTTAAACTTCGCGTGCTGATGTTACAACTTTTAAATATAATCACCTTTAATGGTTGAACCCTGCACACACGCGTGTAAATAAGAGGCGGGATAGGACGTAGACTTCTTTTAATTAGGCCTGCGAATCCGATTTCATGAAAGTCTTAAAGGCCTGCGATCCTTTTCCGGCTGTTGCTGTTTAATACTTTATTTTGATGCCCCACTGTTTTTTATGTGTACAAGTAATTATCATATAAATAGGACACTTTTTATGAGAATTTTCAAAAAAAAACCACCTTTAACGTGGAGAGCAGATGTTGCGGTAATCTAAGATAATGAGATATCTACGTTTTGTGGTTTGGCTAATCAACACCATTGGAGTGTATTTTTTTTTGTTTGTTTCTCTTTGTTTGTTTCTCTTTGTTTAATTCATTAATCCAGTCGAGTGGAGTTTTATAGCTCTGAAGTGGTGTACTTGTAAACCAACAGGCTTTTTCTCTCATAAGGGAACCTGATGGAGTAGGAAAGTGTGTTGGCAACGTGTTTCCTTTAACACACACACACACTCACACACACACACACTGTGCATTCTCCATGGAGAAGCTCAAACATCTTTGTGTTTTCTTTCGTTCCGGACACATTGCTCTGCCATTTTTTTCTTTCCTCGTCCCACAGGGCTCTGCCATAGGTCCGCTTCTCTTCATTAGTAGTCATTGATGTCTGGCTTTGTAGTGCGCTCATATGCCTGTTCCCTCACAGTCATGCCTCACACCCCAGCCTGGCCTGGCCTAGCCTGGCCTAGCCTTGAACTCTGATGAATTGGCTAAAGGTCAGGGGTCTGAGGCCAGGGGTCAGACAGAGGGACTGAGGTCAGCGTGCCGACTTGGATTAAAAAGCAACACCTTGTTTGCTCCTTTAACTAAGCAGCCGCATGTCCCTGCACAGTGCAGGTCTCAGCCCGAGGTGATCCGTTTTAAAGCCTGCGAGACGTGTGTAACGCGGTCACAGCATATGACCTTTGACCCACATTAGCATTGGATCCATGATCGGACCTCGATGGCGATTAGTTCTTGCTCTTCACACAGGAAACCAAAGTTAGTTCATGGACAAGTTTTTAAAATGCCGAAACAGAGAACCTGTAAATACTGCAGTGGGTTAAAAAAGTATTTAGTCAGCCATTGTGCATGTTCTCTAACTATTTCCATTATAGGTATACTTCAACTAGGAGAAACAAAATAAGTGAAAAAAAATCCAGGAAATTACAATGTAGCATTTTTAAAGAATTTATTTGTAAATAAGTATTTGGTCAATAACCAAAGTTCAACTTAATACTTCGTAATATAACCTTTGTTGGCAATGGCAGAGGTCAAACGTTTCCTGTAACACATTGCTCTTCCATTTTTTCTTTCCTCGTCCCACAGGGCTCTGTCATAGGTCCGCTTCTCTTCATTCAGTAGTAGCACACACTGTAGCTCCTATTTCGGTCCATTCCTCCATGCAGATCTATTGTACTGCCTACTGTACTTACACACAAAGGAATTTGTCCTCCACATTTAACCCATTCGTGCTGTGAAACAAGCGTTGGGCAGCCTTGTATACGGCGCTACGGGAAGCAATTGGGGTCTGATGCCTTGCTCAAGGGCACTTCAGCCATAGCACTTGGTGAGATGAGAATCGAATCAGGAACCTATAGGTCACAAGGCTGATTCCTTAACCACAAGCTTACGACCAATTTGTATGTGTCGGCGCTGTTGTTGGACAACACGGACTTTAAACTCCCTTCACACATTTGCGTTGGGGTTGAGGTCTGTAGAATGGCTTGGCCACCCCAGGAGCTTGAAATGAATTTTAAGGAACCACTCGCATGTTTGGAATCATCGTGATGCTGGAAGACCCAGCACATTCCATCTTCAATGCTCTCAAGGATTCAAGGAGGCTTTCTTATCATTTTCATCGCATGTGGCATATGTGACAATCACAAAATTATGGCCCACGGACCCAGAATAACCCCGTTCTGTTAAAGTTTTCATATTTAAAAAAAAATGGAGTATATAGATATAAATATTGACTATAGAATCACAATACACGGCCCTATTCATTTTTCCCTTTACACGGATCACACTTCCTGTTCTCTTTGCAGAAAAACAGCCCCAATGCACGTTGTTTTCACCCCCATGCTTCCCCATAGTGTAGGTAGGGTGTTCTTGGGATGCAACTCAGCATTTTTCTTCCTTCAAGGATTCAAGGAGGCTTTCTTATCATTTTCATCACATGTGGCATATGTGACAATCACAAAATTATGACCCACGAACCCAGAGTAACCTCGTTCTGGTAAAGTTTTCATATAAAAACAAAAATTAGAGTATAGATATAAATATAGATTATGGAATCACAATACATGGCCCCATTCATTCTTCCCTTTACACGGATCAGACGTCCTGTTCTTTTTGCAGAAAAACAGCCCCAATGCACTTTGTTTTCACCCCCATGCTTCCACATAGTGTAGGTATGGTGTTCTTGGGATGCAACTCAGCATTTTTCTTCCTTTAAGGATTCAAGGAGGCTTTATTGTCATTTTCATCACATGTAGCATGTCATAAAAACCAAATTATGGCCCACAGACCCAGAGTAACCCTATAAACACAACATTCGATTTCGGTTCCTAACCTTAGACAGTTCTCATCTTTCTAAATGAAGAACTTGCACAATACCTTTGTGCTCCACTGTATGTAGCGTTGTGCACACAACCAACCTACAGCAGCACCCGGCACGTGGTGTTGATACAGATGTTGGCGTATGATGGAATGATATAATGCTAAACGTCAAATTTCATCCTATGAGTTTATTTTGTGTCACAGTTCTGTTTTATATTTAAGCCTTATTACTTGTACTATTGTGAAAATCTGCTTTTTTTTTTGGCGCCACGCTGTGTTGCATCCAAAACAAATGGTGTTTTGTAATCTCTGTAAGTAAGAGACCTGATCATTGTGTAGAAATCCATTTTTTGTTCAGTAATAACAAGAACGACAAGCTCAACCTACAGGAAAACCAGGTTCCTTTTAGCAGAAATTAGCTCAGAAACGGGACAGGGGGTTATAAGATGTTTTTTTTTTTGTTTCGTTTTTTTAGTCATACCCTTTTTGAGTTCTTCATTTATCTCCTGAATAAAAGGCTTTGACCCTGTTTTAGTTGAAAGTGGCTCACTTACAGGACTTGGTATCATGTCTTTGACCCACTTAGGCCCCCTTAAAGCCCTGATGCCAGCGCATGCTGCTGTTTTCTCTTTGCTTGAGCAGAGATTATAATAAAACTTTGTGTAAAACACTGCAAAAATAACACATTACGGATTGTATTACTGAGTCAGGAAACTCCCTTTTCCCTCCGGACAGCACAAATTGCTAAAAAGCCAAGCGGAGTGGAGAGTAGCGCTGCATGCTGGGCTGACTGACACCGTGGAATGGAAGGTTCATGTCTGTGGTTGGGCAAGTGGCGGACCTCTTTTCTTTCTCCCCCTAATATATATGTCAGTACGGTCAGAGGTACAGCCACATCTGAAACGGCCTTTTCTTTTTCTGCTTTTTTTTTTTTCCCCTTGCCATTTTTCTTTTTTCGCGAGAGATCCAGGTCAGCGATAATCCCTCTTTCTGCTCATTAAAGAGAGCTGAATAAACATAGGCCTCTTCCAGTTGTTCCTGCAAATTTCCTCACAGGCATCAGGAGAGCTGAAGACGGGCCAGAGCTTCAAAGAGTCTCTGAACCAAAGGGGGTACGGCGGGGGCCCAGAGCCGAACACAAGCCAGCCACTTAGGACACCTAGCCAGGGAGAGAAAACGAATCGTAGGGGGACACAGACCACAGCCCACATTCATTTTCATCCCGCTGCACTTCCTGTCTGTCAGCTATGAGGGGCAGTACTTGGCTAGAAGAGTGTGGAAGCAATTAAGGGAAGTAAAATCACAAGGGCAACTTCACAGAGAGCGAGAGAATGGTTTTACTCTGGGATATAATTGCTTATTTGATACTCTACCACATGATTAAATTGTTTAAATTGCATCTCGGGGTTCTAAGAAAATTATCTATTATATTTTATGATGTCACTTTACTGATAGTAAATTATTGTTGCTTGGTACATATTGCTCATATTAAAAAAAAAGGGTTTGAATGGAGTTGGCTTTTGATTCGAAAACTTTATTGCCTCTTTGTGTTTGTCCGCGTTTCTGCGAGTGTGGGCGTGTCTTTATAGGAACCGAATGCCCCCGTGATGATCGTCTCTGTCTGAAATCATTAAAATACACGCACCCAGGAGGATTCTTGGGTAGCTGCGGTACCTGGATGGGTGCAGCTGTCCATCACTGCATATTTTAGGCGCGCTGAAGGAGTAGCTTATACCCAACTGCAAACAAAAACCCCTGACTTCATGAGGAGCACGGACAGCTCATAGCTTACACATGCTGAACTAATGCCACACACTGCAGAGTACACACCAGCAAAGGCAAATACCTCCCGTTTCACTGCGCAGTCGGCAACACACACACACACACGCACGCACGTGCTGAGAAATATCGGGACCGCCATTACAGCGCCCAGAGCAAACACACGGCCGCTGTACGGCCAGAGAGGCAACTTTGCACTCGACATTGCTCTCCTTATTTGCTATGACAGTTCATACTGATTGTATAAGTTAAGGTCAATGCACACAGGCTACCCAAATGATAAACAAACGTGCCCTAGTTTTTGTGGCGACTTGCCATTTGGATTTGATGGGGGGGGGGGGGGGGGGGTTTTAATAATTACTGGCCCCTTTTTTAAAAGGTCATAATCACGGGCCATTTAAGTTAAAGGTGGCGGCTGACAAGCTGAGTGTGAGCGCAAAATTAATGATACAAACGACCACAAATCGCTACACAGCACGGCGGTCCAAATGACCGGCTGCGTCTTGCGTTTTTACTTGATCGTCTGAATTCTGCTCGGGATTTTTATTTAAGAAAGAATGACGCGGGGCGGCAGCTTGGTGGTTAGCATGTTCGCCTTTCAGTGCTGGGGGTTTCAGGTTCGAATCCCGATCTGGGTGGAGTTTCCATGTTCTCCTCTGTGGGTCCAAAAACATGCATATAAGAAAACGCAATGTGTTTATAGTGTGTGTGTGGGTGTGTGTGTGTGTGTGTGTGTGTGTGTGTGTGTGTGTGTGTGTGTGTGTGTGTGTGTGTGTGTG